>JANRMT010062807.1:67023312-67098207 GCA_026402145.1 Polypterus bichir lapradei
TAGATAGATAGATAGATAGATAGATAGATAGATAGATAGATAGATAGTACTTTATTTGTCCCAAGAGGAAAAGTTAGCTTTTTAAAGAAGCTTAACAAATATAAGAAGAATCTGGATAAGATATTAAGATGGCTTATCTATTAGCTAAACAGGCTTGATGAACTGAATGGTCACCTCTCATTTGTCAAATTTCTCATGTTTTTATAATAATAAACAACAACAACCCAAACCCACTTTAAACACACACACAAAGAATTTATAAAAAGATTAAAATATTTCACTTGGCGAAAGATAAGAGAGCAGTCACGGTGAAGTATTATGCAGGAGTATTGCTGTTGGTATAAAGGAGCCCCAGTAGTGTTTCTTAACACATGTCTGCTGAATAATTTGAAAGTACTCAGTGTTAGTGTGCCAGACAGAGGATGTGCAGCATTGTTCCTAATGGCACTCAGTTTTGTCTTCATTCTTTCCTCCACTTCTACCTCCAGGAGGTCAAGAGTGTGTCATATAAGTCAGCCTGCGTTCTTAATCAGCTTTTTGATTCGTTTCACCTCTCTTGAAGTGATTTTACCAGCCCAGAACACTACACCATAGACGTGACAACAGAGTTACAAAAGAACTCTAAGCAGCAATGTTCCTAAAGAAATTAAACCTCCAAATGGCTCATGTACCTTAATAATAAACAATGCCTGCACCGAGTCTACTGGTCTCCCTCCTTTTCCAGAACATCCTTCCATATTGTACATCATACCTTATATTTAGGTCTATAACTCTGCAATAATTATAATGTAATTGTCTGGTGTTGTTTCTGGCACCACTTTGGTCAAATGTTGATAACCACTCTGATTTCTCATGCTATGACAAAGAATCAAATCAAAGAAGATGCAATAACATTATGCCAAATAGAAAAGATAGTGGAAAAACATTAATAACAACTGGTAATAATGATTGTCACACTTTTAATTTAGAAAAATACCTGACTTTTAATAAGATGAACAGCCTGCTCAGCAGCTCTGCCAAGCATAGATTATACTAAGGTAATAGTCTTCAGCCTAAATCTAAATGCCAAGAATCCCTTCGATAAACAGGAAGAACATTTTGCAGTTTAGGGGCTATTTTGTGAAATATCCGACCTCTTACAGCAGGCTTATTCATCCTTGAAGTGGTACAAGGGCCATGTCATGTCATCACAATGTACACTCTGGAGACTGTATCTAAATGAATTCTGTTAAGTAAAGTGGGCTGAAAATATTCATATCTTTATGTTATACAAATTGTGAAATTGGTCATAAAATTGGTACACTTTTGTACTTCTAATTTCAGAAAAAGTCCTTGCAGCAGCATTTTGAATTAACTACAAGCCAGAAATAGAATATTTTGGAGATCCTGTGAGCAATTTCCCTTTGGGATTAATAGAGTTTCTATCTATTTATCTATCTATCATCACCCATGTGCATCTGTGGGTCACCTTCCAGGCTCAGCTGAGATATGTAGTACCACCCTGAACTGAGAGGGGGTGCTCTGGCTAACCTTATCAGGTTAGGGCAACTGACGCCACCCCTTTCGGGCCAGCTCCTATAAAGCTGGACTTCCCTGGAGTGAGGTGTCTCACTTTGAGTCGAATTAACCTAAATGACAGAGCTCCATGAAAAGCAAAGACCTGCTCCTCTGAGCAGCGGCTTTGTTAGAGTGAAGGCAACCTCCTATATTTACTGTTTTGGAGCAACATTGTGCATTTATTTTTCTTCCTGTCAAAAGAATTAAATTTTGGTAACACAGGTTTCACTACCATTCAAACAGATTATCTATCTATGTATCAATCTATGTATACAGTATAAATAATGTTTTTCTACCAGGAAAAAGCAGGCAGTTGATAGTGCAGTGCTAAAAGATAGATCAGTAGCAACAACAACATATGAATGTCAAGCAGATTTACCAAAATTATGACTTTGAGGTTGATGCCATTTTATTAATATCAGCAAACTCTGAAAATACTAGTAAAATGTCATTTTTTAATGTTTAAGGATAAACATGTATCTCTAATCCCACATTTTAACTCTTTAGAGGAATTAATTAAAGGCACATTTAATATTACTTGTTATTCTTGTAATAATTTTACCTGAATTTGAGTGAAAGTGAATACTTGTTGAATATATGTATTTCCCAAGGTATGAGTTTTCACATTAATGAGGGCATTTTTCAAGGAATCTTCTTTACAGTTGCAAGAATTAATGTGGTATTTTTACAAGGTGTCTATTTAGGGAGCACCATTCTTGTTTGAATTGATAATTCAGAAATTGAGTTTGAAGAACTTTGTGTATCTTTCTCTTCACCTTTCCCTTGTATTTTCACCCTCTCAGTCACCCTCACCATCACCAGCCTGCCCACTTCTTCCTCTTCATTCTCATTTTGTTAAGTGAATGTGATATTGATGGCGATTTTTCTTGTCTTAACTGTACTCTTACTGTTCTGTTGTTTTTCTAAATGAAAGGACACATAAACCCTGAGTCTCCTTTGTTTGCTTTGGTAGTTAAATGTAAGTATATGCTGTATAAAACAGTAGCTACAAGTGAACTTAATGGGAGTTTGTAGACAGCCTTGTTATTGAGTCTTTAATGAAAGGAACACCTTCATTACAGTGAGCTTTGATAATTACTGTTAGTCATTTTTAAGGAATTTGGTGTTATTTTAGGATTTTGTTCCTATTGAAATTAATGGCTATTTACATTTTCAAATTATGACAGTTTGACTTGCAAAAGGGATTTTCAGGAACACTTTATACTCATCAAAGATGGAAAAGGCTGAATCAGTATCTTCAGGTGACAGCAGAGATACATGATCCTGAGATTCACAATATTTGCCTGCAGATAGCAATGTCTATATATACTAAAAAACTAAACAACATAAGAACAGTGTCTGGCACCAAATAGCAATGTCAAGTCTATGCACACTAATTGTGTGGTCAATTAACTGGAGAAGCTAAAAAACATAATTCTAACATTGCTGCCAGCTTTGTCCAGGTGAGAATTAACATTGTAGAGTAAATGGATGATTGCAAACCGCACAGGGTCCAGGTGCTTTACCACTAGAGGACTCATATAATCCAGGGCATTCTATCATATCTTCAGGATATGATAAGTAAGTGCCACTGGTCTGTAATCATTAGCTGAAGAGTCACCTGCCTTCTTTGGAACAGGAACAATACCAGATGTTCTCCACAGCAGTGGCACTTTGAGGGCCTTTGGAACAAACTAAATAGGGGACAGAGGACACTACAACGTTGGTCATCCCATGCCTTATGAAATTGAAGACTGACTCCATCTGGTCCTGCAGCTTTTTTTGTGTATAGCTTTCTCAGTTGTCTCCTCACTTGGTCATCATTTATGGATAGCCTATACTGATGGTCAGAGGACTCATCAATGGCCATTCCAGTTGAAGTGGTAGTTTTTATTGCACACTCGCACATATGTGTTTCATGAATCTTTGTTTTTTAACGTATTAGTGCTCTGATGTTTTTAAAATTGAGTTAATCAGTGAAATTACCAGAATAGATCTACAATATGCCAGGTCTCCAAATGAGGCACTTTATAGGAAAAGACATGTTTACAATCAGAATTTAAACTCTTGACTACTAAAGAAATGGAACAGCTCATCTTTAAATCACAACTTCATTATTATGAACACGGAGAGGAAGCCAATAAGATTTTAGCTCAGCAAATCCACAAGCAGGAAGTCCACAATTCAATAACAGCAATTACCAACACAGACTGAGATAGAATCATTGGCCATAAAAATATAATGCACACATTTACAGTCTACTATAAGTCCTTTTATTCTATTCAGTCTAAAGAATACAACACACAATCTAATGCATTTTTTTGATACATTATGGATACCACAGCTAGATACTTTCAGTGCAGAGGAATTGGATAAACCTGTGATACTATAAGAATTATTAGACACTATAAACTCTCTTCAGACTAGGAAAGCACCAGGTCCTGATGGCTACCCTGCTGAATTTTATTAAAAAAATTAAATCAAGTTAGCTCCCCTTTTATTAGCAACATTTATAGAAGCCAGAGACAATAAAATCTACCTCATACTTTCCGCCAAGCATTAATAACCGTTTTACCTAAGAAGAATAATGACTTTTTATAATGTGCATCATACAGACCAATCTCACTTCTGAATAATAATGTTAAGATACTTTCCAAAGTCCAAGCTAGGAGGACTGAGAAAGTGTTCCCTTCAGCAATATCACAAGACCAAGCCAGATTTATTAAAGGTAGGCATTTGGCTTCCAATCCTCAAAGCCTATTTAAAGTAAGTTATTTACAGATAAAGTCCAAGACTCCAGGGATCTTATTATCTTTGGATGCTGAAAAAGCATTTGATATGGTTGAATGATATAACCTATTCACCACTTTGCATAAATTTGGGTTTGGGCTTAACGTATGTGCATGGATCAAACTATTGTATACCAGACCAGAAGCTTCAGTTTGCATTAACAGCATTATTTCAGACTACTTCAAACTAGAACGCGGTACTGCACAAGAATGCCCCTTGTCACCACCGCTATTTTTAATTGCCATTAAGCCATTGGCTGTTCACTTTCAAAATGCATCAGAGATAAAAGGGATTTTCAGAGAAGGACTTGAACAGAAAATATCAGTATATGCAGATTATATGGTACTGTATATATATCAGACCCACAAAATTCAGTTCCTGCAGCCCTAACTGTACTAGCAGAATTTCAAAAGATACCTGGACTCAAAATTAATTGAACAAAAGTGTGCTTTTTTCAGTCAATTCTCTAGCAAACAGCATTAGATTTGACACCTTCCCTTTTATCACTGCAGATCAGTTTAAATATTTAGGGGTAAACATCACAAGTATAAATCTCTTTTTCAATAAAATCTTTGCTGTTTGCATGGACAAAATTAAAATTAAACAAGACATGCATAGATGGTCAACCCTCAATCTTAATTTAGCAGGAAGAATTAACACTATTAAGGTGAATATCCTCCCTAAGCTTCTGTTTCAATTTCAAAACATTCCAATACACATTAACAAATAATTTTTTAAGAAATTAGATTCAACCATAACCTCATTTATTTGGAATTTCGGAATATCCACGCTTCCAAACGGTAACCCTACAATGACCTAAATGAGAAGGTGGCATGGCACTACCTAATTGTCAATTTTATTACTGGGTGGCAAACATACAAGCTATAAAAACCTGGACATTGACACAAAAAATGAACACACGCTTGGTCTACAGTACCTCTTTATATTCCTTGCTTTGTACACCGGCAAATACAAGGTATCGTCAATATACTAACAACCCAATTGTTCTTCATTCACTCAGAATATGGAACCAATGGAGGAAGCACTTCACGTTAGAGAATAACTTGGTTCTGGATCATATTCACATGTGGCATCTTTTTTGCATGATAGAGCTTTAACCTGGATTTGTGAATGGCACAGTGAACTGTATTCACAGACAGTGACTTCTGGAAGTGTTCCTGAGCCCATGCAGTGATTTCCACAACAGAATCATGCCTGTTTTTAATACAGTGCCAACTGAGGGCGTTAAGATCATGGGCATCCAATATTGATTTTTCAGCCTTATCCCTTGCGCACAGAAATTTTTCCAGATTCTTGGAATCTTTTGATGATATTATGTATTGTAGATGATGAGATATTCCAAGTCTTCACAATTTTACATTGTTCCACAATTTGAAGATGCAGTTTATTACAGATTGGTGAACCTCTGCTCATTTTTACTTCTGAGAGACTCTGCTGCTCTAAGATCCTCTTTTATTGCCCAGTCATTTTAGTGACCTGTTTTCAGTTAACCTAATTAGTTGCAAAATGTTCCTCCAGCTGTTTCTTTTTAGTACCACTTACTTTTCCAGCCTTTTCTTGACCCCATCTCAACATTTTTCAGATTTGTTGATTCCATTTTTCATGAAGTAGTAATGTGTCTCACTTTCAACATTTGATATGTTTTCATGTTCCATTGTGAATAAAATATGGGCATTAGAAAGAAATTTGATCCATTAGGCTTAAAAGGCAAGACGGAGGTAAAGAATTTAGGGGTAACTATTGACTCTGACCTGAAATTTAAATCACATATTAATCAGATTACTAGCACAGCATTTTTTCACTTAAGAAATATAGCAAAATGTAGATCCCCTATAACTTTGCAAGATACTGAAAAATTTATGCTTTTGTAGTTAGTCGACTAGATTACTGTAACGCACTCCACTCAGGACTACCCAAAAAAGAAATCAATCGATTGCAACTAGTGCAGAATGCAGCTGCCAGAATTTTAACTAGGAAAAGAAAATCTGAGCACATCTCTCCAGTTTTGATGTCACTACATTGGTTATCCGTGCCATTTAGAACTGACTTTAAAATACTGCTTATAGTTTACAAAGCCTTAAATAATCTTGCCCCATACTATATTTCGGAATGCCTCTCACTTTACACTCCAAATCATAACCTTAGATCTTCAAATGAGTGCCTGCTTATAATTCCAAGAGGTAAACTTAAAAGAAGTGGTGAGGCGGCCTTCTGCTGTTATCCACATACAATCTGGAATAGCTTACTAATAGAAATTTGCCAGGCTAATACAGTGGAATGCTGTTAAAAACTGCTAAAACACATTATTTTAACATGGCTTTCTCATAGTTTCATTTTAGTGTAACCCTGATATTCTGTATATGAATTTAATTAGGTTTTTTTTAAGCCTCCAAAATCTGTACTAACCCGTACTTTCTCTGCATTTCTTTTTCCATTTTTCTGTGGTGGCCATCAGCACCACCTGATCAAAGTACCATGCAGTACATACATTGATGGATCAAAGGTCAGAGGTGCACGTGACCATCATCATCTAATTCTTCCAGGTGAAGCCTGAAAACCAGGAGGACTGATTGAGATCATTCATGTTAGGTAGAATGCCCAGTGGGGGCAGGGTGGTCTTGTGGCCTCTGAGCCCCTGCAGATTTTGTTTTTTTTTTCCCAGCTCTGTGGAGAATTTTAGAATAACCTGTATTGGGGAAAAGGATACTCTTCCATCCTTGCTGCTTCAAACATTTGCTTTGTTGGCTGGGTCTCCATTTCTTCTTTTGGGTGGGGGCTGAATTTTGGTTTTGTTAAGTTTGATTTTATTGTATGGATTATTATTTGCTTTTAATTAAAATTAATTTAAAAAATAAAATAAAATTGAGCTGGATAGAACACCACAAAAATGTTTTTCTTAAAATTGAGACATGCTTAAAACTTCATACTTTAGTGAAATAGCAGCCTAAAGAACAGGATGGGCGCAGTTTTCAGGCAGGTGCAGGCTTAAGAATCTGTAGGTGTGTTTAGAACCTGTTAAATGAAAAGAAAAGTATGATTATCATTAAGAGAGACTAATAATTACTTTTGCTTCAGTACTTTTATAAGTTAAGTAAAAATGCTTTCATAACCCTCACAAACCCTAACAACAAGTATAGTAAAGTTGTAAATAGTTTAGCTTACCATCTTACTGAACGTATTGCCTATAGTGCAGTGTAAGATGCAGGCCTCCTTTAATTACCTAGGATGGTCAAAATAGTGTAGTAAGCAAGCATTTAGCTGAATGATCTATCTACTCATTTTAGTGAAGTTAAAGTTGAAAGTTCATAATTTAGTTTAGCATACTCACATTAGACTTACTACTGGGGTTTGTTCATTTTGCTCTCTTATATTGTTTTTTTAATTAATTATAGTAAATGTTTCCTAAGTCTTCACAGTATCTGTGGTGGCACTTGGAGTGGATGTACAGTATTATTGCATATGTCTGTTTTTAGACATCTTCTAGGAGAATGATATTTGCAAAATGGAATGATCAATTTCAGGGTAGGGCTGCACGGTGGCGCAGTGGGTTCGCTTCCCGGGTCCTCCCTGCGTAGAGTTTGCATGTTCTCCCCGTGTCTGCATAGGTTTCCCCCGGGTGCTCTGGTTTCCTCCCACAGTCCAAAGACATGCAGGTTAGGTGCACTGGCGATCCTAAATTGTCCCTAGTGTGTGCTTGGTGTGTGTGTGCCCTGCAGTGGGCTGGCGCCCTGCCCGGGGTTTGTTTCCTGCCTTACGCCCTTTGGCTCCAGCAGACCCCCATGACATGTAGCTAGGATATAGCGGGTTGGATAATGGATGGATGGATGGATGGATTTCAGGGTATGGGTAGCCTAGGATGGCTGAGTGTAAGACCATGCAGCATATACTGTATGTACATGTAGATATATTTTGGTGTATATTGCATGATGTTTAGTTATATTTCAACATTTCTGTTGCGTTTTCTCTTTTTATACCATACTATTCTATACTATGCTATACTATACTATACTTTTGGATTTATTTTATGGCATACCCTGCCACTCACACGCATGCATAATATAGAGAATATGGCTGCTTAGAGCCCACCAGCTATACAAATGAAGACACCAGTAGGAATTGTGAGTGAGATGCAGAGATCCACATGACCAATGACACTGGTAGGACAGGTCAGAGAAGGAGAAGGAAGGAGGAAGCAAGGAATCTCCTTTAAAAGAAAGAGAGTGTTTATAGAGTTATAGAGTGGCAGGAGCATGAGCGGAAAGTGGACTAACTGGAGAGACAACAGAGCAAAGAGAGAGAGAATGACAAATGGCAGAGTAAATGGCAAGTCCTGTGACCCCTGAGAACAGGCAGTTGCTGCTGGGATTAGTTCCAGCATTCTTTGGGGCCAACTAAAATATCTAGGCAGTTTAGTTAGAACATCCTCTGCAGCCATAGGAGTGGTTGGGGGTTATTGGGTGAGTTATTGGGCGGTTCATCAAGTTAGTTTTTTTCGAATCTTTATGCTTCCTTACACCATTTTCTTCTTTTTAAATCCCATATCCAAACTAACTGTATTTTTTTACTACAATTCTGGATTCCTGTGTCCATTTTCCCCTTTACCTCATATGTTACCTTCTCAGTAACTTATTTTTTTTTTTTTTTTTGCATATTCCGGTTAAATGAAGCTTAAAATATAGTAGGCGAATCTGTGTACGCATATTTTGATTAATCCCATAGTTGCTTCTTCCTATGTGTGTAAAGTACTGGATTTAAATCCCTTACCTGAAGAGCCTTATGTGCATGTAAGAATACCAAAAGAAGCATTAAATATGAAAGAAAAAAAATAAGACTGTCATCTTACTAGCCTGTAGGATTCTTGATTACTGAGAGAACAGTGCAATTATGCTCAATTGCCAAACTGTGAATTTTCTTGGCATATAACCACTGTTCATTTTAATCCACTGATTCCAGTCTTACTCATTCACTTTTAACTTACAATAGTTCTGTATATATTGATTTATTTATTTCTAAAAAGTGTTTGCCTACCCTTGTATCCAGCTGAATTAGTAAAGAATCTGTACTTTTGCTTGATGTGATCACGGAGCTGAAAGTGTTTCTCTGATAGCTTTCTTTCTTACTCAAAGTGTTCACATCTAATTTTGGAAACAAAATGTGAGACCTAAGGCTTGAACGCTGTCTCTGTCAAATCAGTGGCTCATCAAAAAGCTGTGAAAGTGATTTACTTCAAAAATTAAAAATAAAAAAATCATTGTTGGCATGTAGTCTACATTCTGTTAAGTACTTTTATTAAACTTAAAGCTGTGCGATATATTCATACTTTTGCAATATTCCGTGTTCATTAGAATTGGAATTTACTGTACTGTAGTTCCCTGAATATATTCCCATCACAGCAGTTGTATTTTTTTTAAATCCTTTTGATGATTAATTTAAAAGTAGGGTGCAGAATGTATTTTCTAGAACACTTAGCCATTTTTAGGTTTAAATCATCATTCTATAGAATAAGATGAACAGTGGATAAGCCTTTTGAAATGAAAAGTCAATATTTCAGTCATTCCAGTTTGACACTGGAACGGCAAATAAAACTAAAAGGTGGCAGTATGAAGGTCAAAATGACACAAAGTCCCTGTGACCTAGGTAAAGGTTCACTGTGGCACACTAATTTACTTCTCAGCAACTTGACTCCGAGCTACAAGTGAGGTAAGAATTTTTCTAAGTAGTTCTCAAAGCTGCTGCTACATTTGGATTCATAATTATGCTGCAGTGCCACAGACAGAGTGCCCACTGCCAGATGTACAAGACTTTCACCTGTAACACCCATGGCTAACCATTAAGCTTTAGGCAGTTGTGTGGGTGTTACAACTTATACTGATGTATGGCCCAACTGTAGCATGATTTTAATAGATTCAGCAAAAACAGAAATAGCTCAGAGCAAAAAAAAAATAAAAAATACAAACTTCTAAACCACAAACAAAAATACAAGTGCTAAGCAAAACTGCTGTTACACAAAGCAAGAGTATAATGAACTTGACACATGTCTACAATAGGAAATACTTGCTCTAGAGACATAGAATTCTAAGAATACTGTATGTGCTAGTGAGCAAGTTTACATACTGAAGTTGGTGTTGATTATTTAACACGCTATGAGTGGCATGCTTTGGAACAGGAAGTGTGGCATGGGAAGAACTAGATTATAGTATTACAAAATGACAATGTGGATGAGAAGTATAAATCCTTAGCTTTTTTCAGTTAAGAATGTCTTCCAAGATCCTACTACTTTCCTTAAGAAATCAGAAAATGAAACCTTTGGAATGCTGAAGCTATGACAGCTTTCTAAGCAATCCTAGTCACAATATGTTTTAAATTTCTTACACTAAAATTCCAAACATTATTAACTTAGTTACTTCTGCTGAATGCTAATTTAAAAAACAGTTGTCAATCAGGTGTTGTCACGTGCGTGCACAGCTGAAGGGCTCACAACTGTAATTCTACTGCCACAGTAGGGACTGTCGCTGTGTCCTAATGCCTTTCTCTCTTCCTCCCTCTGCAGACGAGATGATTGACAGCTATAACACCTCTGACATCACTTCCGGCGTCTGGCCACTTGTGCCCACCTCTTCCTACTGGGAGGACTGAAAACCCAAAGCTCCTCCAACTTTGTCAGTTCAATCCGGACTTCAGGTCTGGAAAGGCGTCTCCTCAATTATTGCATGTTTTCTTTTGTTTTTCCAACTCCAGTTATATGGGGTTATCAGGCTGGTAGGTCAACTCTTTATCATTGTCTGCTTGTTTCTCTTACAGTGTAATTCTGATTCTTCTTTTCTTTGTTTATAGGATGGTTTAATTTTCCATAATTATTTTTCCTTCTGGTTAGGTCTTCAATAGCTGTGTTAAAGATGTCTCCATTTGGAACTGGGTGCAGGACTAACAGCTCAACAAAAAGGAAACTTTGGAGCACCAACTAGGTCATCCCGTTTAATATCCAAAATTATAACAAAAAATAAATGCCCTTTGGCATACATGTCCCACAAAATTAATGTTGAAACTCAAATTAAATCAATTGGCTGGTTAGCCACAAATTAGGTCACTCTGTAGCAGAGCTCAGTCTGGTAGGTAGCTCTTGCCAAAAATGACATGTCCTTCCAGGAAGCTAGGGTTTTTCTAGAGACTGAACAGGAAGGGGTGGAGTCAGGTGCCCTCACTGGTGGTTTCTTGACACTGTGGAGAGAGAAGGGAATGATAATGTTAGCAATAACACCCCCTCTCATCCCAGTAGGTTATTACATACGATGACAGAGTATGTAAGAAGATCCTCAGATGCGTATGTGTGACACATTCAAACACACTAGGGGAAAAGTTTATATATATGCCAATCATATTACTTTCTGTGCATTTTTATTTATACCTTACATATATATAAGTAATATGATGGTCTCAATTTTGAGCTCTTACCTGAGAATACGTGTTTGAAGCATCTCTGAACATGATTTGAACCATTTTGCAGTGAAATCTATGTGTGTGTCAGGTTGTGAGTCTATGTATATAATAACTCAAAAAATGAATCATCCAGTCTGACTGAAACATGGCAGTTAGGGAAAACCTTTTCAATGAATTCGTGAGCCTTTCAGAGTTTACCTTTCATATATTTTCTATACCATTTGTTTCTGGCACATTTAGTATGTAGATGATGAGATAATTCTTTTCACTTTCTTTATACATAAGAAGTTCCTGTTTAATGATAAGAGGTTTGCCAAAGATGTTTAATCCATTTAACCATTTTGGGACTTTTAGCTATGCAATAATATAGGGTGTGTTATAGATTATACTACATACAGGCTGGTCCAGATCTAATTATGCAGATCCAGATCGTCTGGATAAGTTTGATTTATGCGGGGACGATTCCAGTTCGGTGCAAAGATGATTCTTCATGTCATCAGTTCACACACTTCTCGATGGTCCAGGGTTTTTCGGGTGATTTTCCATTTAATAAACTTAATAAGTTATAGCATAATGAAAATTGCATAATTAAATCTGGACCACCCTATATGTGTATGTGGATTGGTGCAACTAATGCATTCCTTAACTGTGTTATGCAAATGAACGTAGCTTACTTAAGATCATTGCTCTGTCATATTGTTCAGTTTACACATAGAAGCAGGCTCCTTTGGGTTTAGTGTTATAATAAAGGATGTCCATATTTAATAATGGTAAATGCTAGACCCTATCATTTTTAGCAAATCTGTTCCAGTCAATTTTTCACTACAAAGATAATAATGTTGCATCTTTGTGCACATTGCTCTGCAGTGTTTTGCCACTAAAATAATAGATTTAACAAGGCTATGTCTTTTTTAATTTAGAATAGGTGGGACTTTTGTCTATTCAAGTTATTTTCCAGTCTTTACAATGGCCCTCTTAGGTCACGAGAGTTCTCCATTCTAGTAACAAGTCTTAAAAAGCGTGTGAAGACTTTTCTGCTGGTCAGTAGTAGCCTGTGCACATAGACTGTTACCAGCTTTATAAAGTTCAAAGAGACAGGCTTTCTTATCAAATATTTTCCTTTGGGTTAATTTCACTTTGTTCTACCTCTGTTTAAGCTTAATTAATTAATTATTTTTTCAAATATTTGATTTTCTTTGTGTTTGGAGCCAGTAACACACAATGAATCAGTTTACAACTAAAAGAAAAATAATGATGATGAAACCAATCTCTCTCATAGACTGTCATCCCAAAAGGACTGAGCATCTTCAGAATTCCTGATTACAATGAGGGAGGAGACTCAGCATCTCTTCTCTTCTTTCTTCTTTTCAAGAAGTTGTGCTGTTTCATTTCATCTGAGCTTCGCTGTCAAAAACAATTGTTCACAGTATATAAAACATTTCACCACAATCTTTGATTCTTTCGGTATTGACTAGGCAACAAGATTTTAATACAGTTAGCAAGCTATTATTGACCTTATTGTTTAGTGCATGTGCGCCTTTGATTACATTAAAGACTATATTTACCAAATTCGTTTTTATAAATTTTATTGAACTTTAAGACCACTCATAGTATTTGGAATACAATTAAATAAAAAATACAATCAGCACAACATTACAAAAATTAAATTAATATTCATTCGATCTTAACATACACCCCCACCCCTTTCAAGTTTGGAGAGCTATCAGAACAAAATTCCTTTTTAAAGAACCAAGGCTCATTTTGGTTTCAATTTTAAACACTACTATTCACAACAGGAGCAACTTTTCAATACTCTGAGAGAGTCTTATTTTGTTTTTATGTTTTATACAGCTGAGTGTGTCCAAAATTATAGATATTTTTGAGGATTATTTTATTTTGAAATATTAGATTTTTGTTACCCTGAACATAAGAACATAATAAGAATATAATACATTTTACAAATGAGAGGAGACCATTCAGTTTATCAAGCTCATTTGTTTAGCAAATAATTAAGCTGTCCCAAAATCACATCCAGATTCTTCTTAAAGGTTGTCAAGTTTTCTACTTCAATTAGATGTCTCTATAGTTTGTTCCAGAGTCCTCCAGCTCTCTGAGTAAAGAAAGCCTTCCTGGCTTCTTTCATAATTGCACTTCCCCTTAATTTCCACGGGTACTTGAGTATGTGATTCATCATCAAGTTGAAAGAATTTTGCTGCCTCTAATTTATCAATACCTTTGAGAATTTTGAAGAACTGGATCAAGTACCCACACAGGTTCCTCTGCTTGAGATTAAACAGGTTTAATTCTCCTAGTCTGTCAGAGTAGAGTAGGAAATGTCCTTACATCCAGGGATGCACTTTGTTACTCTCCTCTACACAGCTTCAAGTGCTGTTATGTCATTCTTTTTGTATGATAACCAAAACTGCACACAGTACTCCAGATGTGGTCTTAGTAGTGCATTACATAGTGTCACAGATGTCCAGGGTCCTTACTGGAAGGAGTGGGGGAGAGAACCTGCACAGGGCATTACCTCCCCTGGAGCACTACATGGTATCCCCCCTGGGTTGCTACAGCAAGGCGGATTCCCACAAGGCTCCATGGGAGTTGGAGCTTTGTACAGCCCTGTTAGGTTCCATGGGTACTGCCAGAGGGTGCTACAGGGGCTACAGAGAACTACTTTGGTGGACTCACCCAGACATATTTCCAGACCACACTAACGGGCCACCAGAAGTAATCCTGGGTGCAGCATTATAGAAGCCCACTGCCTTCATTCCAGGAGCCAGAGTTGGGAGGGAGAAGACAACGCTTGCTGAGAAGGAGTGGAGGCAGAGAAGTAGCAAGAGAGAGAGAGAGAGAGAAAAAGACAAAGACAAGAAGACAAAGTGTTGTTTGCTGTTTTTATTCTTGTGCTTTGTCCTGTGGCTGAGCTGTGGGAAACGATTTGGGAATCGTTTCCCACTGAATAAAGCCTGTGTTGTGCTTGTGGAACTTGTGTCTGTGTCTGTCTGTGTCAGGTGTTGGGAAGCTGAGCACATCTTGCAGGCCACAATAGTCTAAACATAATATACATTGATTTAAATTTAACAGTTTGTACGATATAACCTAACATTTTATTCGCCTTTTTAACCTGTTCAATGCATTGCTTAGATGATGACAATAATGTGTCAACATAAAACCACAAATCCATTTCAGAGATTGCTTCTTTGTAAACAGTGCCTCCCATCCTGTGTTTATAATTGATGTTCCCTTTGCCCAAGTGTCGCACTTTGCGTTTTTCAGCATTTGCGAATTTCACAAGTTTACTAACAGACTTCACCACACCAAACAAACCAGAAGGGATGGGGCTTCCTTGGTTTCTTTGCCCACAAGGGGCAGTTTCACTGTTAGTGACAGTGCCCCCTCTTGTCCCAGGGTGGTAGCACATACTGTACCTTAGATGAGCCTGGAAGGCAGCCTACTGGTGTGCATGCACGACGCCATCAAGGTGAATCAACCATTACTTTCAAACTTACTTTATTCAGTTCATTGTCACAGGGGGTTTGTGTGTTCCTAGTATATTAGGCATAAGCTGCCTTAGACAGTCATGCCTTTAAGTGAGAATGAAGCCTTATTGTGAGAACATTCACAGTCCTCACAGTGTGACTTAAGGCAGAACTTGACAACCACAGAATGCTGTTTTCTAGGAATGCAATTAAATGGAGTTTCTGATTTCTTCTCTTCCATTGTCAATTGCCTATATCTCGATTATTACATTAATGTGCTTTCATTTTAATCACTGAGATTATTGTTTGTTTAATTTGATATGTGTTTAATTATGGAAATGTTTTATTATTTTGTGCTTTACTGTTATCATATGATAGCTCGGAATATGCATATATGTTCTTTAGGCTAAAAGTACTAAACATGAATATATCAGAATGAGCTAAAAACGAATTGAGTTGATACATACGTGTTTGCACTTGTGAGCAGCAAAAGTCATGATGAAATGGGTTGAAAAAGAACTTTGACTTTTCATAGTTTCAAGTCTGCGGTGGGTTGGCACCCTGCCTGGGATTGGTTCCTGCCTTGTGCCCTGTGTTGGCT
Source organism: Polypterus bichir lapradei (assembly GCA_026402145.1). Classification (NCBI taxonomy): domain Eukaryota; kingdom Metazoa; phylum Chordata; class Cladistia; order Polypteriformes; family Polypteridae; genus Polypterus; species Polypterus bichir. The sequence goes on from JANRMT010062807.1 coordinate 67,039,201, forward strand.
GGGATTGGCTCCAGCAGACCCCCGTGACCCTGTGCTCGGATTCAGCGGGTTAGAAAATGGATGGATGTATGGATGGATAGTTTCAAGTTAAATAGGGCAAGAGTGTAAGTAAAATATCAAAATGTACAGGCTACACAGCGTCACACAGTGCAGTAAGGTTAGGATGTCCCTCAAGGGAGTTAGACACTGTTTTATTTTTAAAAACAGGATTTGAACCCAGACTCCTCTTGCTAGCTGGGAACAACAACAACAACAATCACTATGCTTTCGTGTTGCCAATGCCATATACAATATAGATTAATTATATCCTCCCTTCTCACATCTAAACAAACAAGTGCAATTGTCTTAAGGGAAGTCAAATAAAATGACTGAATCTCTCAGCCTCTTATTTATTACTTACTGAAATGTGTGCTCAAAGTGAGAGTCTTGTTTATCAGGCTTGATTAAAATTTGTTTGCCTATCCATAAGGGGGCTTTTCAATTCTCGGGTGCAATCACATCAGCAATGATGTGTCTTACACTCAGCATTGCATAACTGCTGCATTGGAATGTTTTGCCAGCTTTGTATATTTCATGCATATAGAAAAGTCATTATTATTCCGACGAGCAGAAATGCAAAAATTACAGCTTATGCTGGGTCGTCTCTGTCGCCAAACAAAATTTAAATAGCTCTTTAATGCTACTCTACAATGATTAATTTCTCGCTTTTTGTCTAAATAAAATCTTCTGTGCTTTCGCACAACACTACAGAAATTCTTGCCATAGTAACCATAGGTACATGTGGGATGTTATGTAACGCTGCCAGAGCCCATTAACTCTTTAGCGTGCATTCTCAAGAATGTCTTCATGGAAGTTGAGCTGTGTGCATTTTTGCCAACATTTAGAAGACTGGAACATGTTTAGAATTTATTTTTCTTTTTACTGTGACATTCACTTACATTAAATGTATTTTGGATCTACAACTGATTCTCTGAAAAATGTAATCTGCACTTAATATTTTGTTATAAAAGAGCAGAAATAAATAAGCAATGTATTTAGTGTAAAGTGATCAGAAGTACCATTGCTTCACTATTTATTATTTTCTTAATTGAACTGTACAGTATTGCTGTAAACAGCATGGAGGCACATTGGTGCCTTATAGCTTCAGAGTCCTAGGCTCAGCCTGTCACAGTCTATATGGAGTTTGTATGGTTTCCCCACTTCTGTGTGGATACTCTCCCTTTCTTCCCAAAGATGGGCTTGCTAAACTGAACAATATGAGGGTGTGTGTGAGTGTAAGTAAGTAAAAGTAAAAATGTATTTATAAAGTGCCTATCACAGACAAAGAGCTAAACAATGAAAAAAGAATAAAATGAAATATTAAAACAAAATGCAGAGCAATGACAGTACCAAAAACACCCACAGAATGACAGACTATCCAAAAAATGCGTCCCAAGTTGACACCTAAACAGTTCAACAGATTCTGCTGATCTCAAAGTCAGTGGAGGATTGTTCTGTAGCCTTGGAATATGCAGGCACCAGAGATCGCCAGGAAACAATATGGTGGCGATCTAATCCGCACATTCATCCCAGAAAGCAAAGTCAGATTAAATCCAATTCTCACCAACAAAACCACTGTGCATCCTCTCCAACCAACAAACTAGAGCGAGTCAGAGGTGAGCAGGTGTTTTCCGATAGAAGCGGTGGGACAGACACTTTCTGTTCACCCAGGTCATACCCCATCAGTTCCTCAGCAGTAAGTCAAAAGTCACAACAAAGTGATTGGAACAAAACAAAGAACTGGATCAATGCACAATGAGCAACAAAAAGAAAAACAAACATAAGTAGAGTCGGGAATGACAACACAGATGCCATCTCCAAGCAAAAAAAAAAAAAGTGTGTTCTGCAATGTACTGATACTCTTGCCAGGAATGGTTCCTGCCTTGTGCCTAATAAAGAATGGACAGGCTCCATGCTGGTGGAGCAATAGAGCAATAACTTTGCTATATTCTCGTCATTTCTGGCACAAAGTATGTGGAAAATCTCAGGGAAATGTCTTCCTTTTCTTGCAAAGATTCCTACCTTTTCACAGTTACCAATCCATGCAACAATGTGTGATCAGGACTGAGATTGGCGATTTGAAAGTGTACAGTTCAAACTGTCATTAGACCAATGACAGCTCCTGTTACAAGTTCATTGTATATATTGTTTGAAACCATATGCTTTCAAATTGGCAGATGGCGATCCTGTCCTTGAAATGATGGAAGGTAGCAGGGAAGTGACTGAGCAGCAAGCCGAACACCAAGCTCATGTGTATGTATTGTTTCTAGTTGTAGGTTGGTGAGACAAATTCTGTTGGTGTATTTGCTCTAGTCATCTTTGTGTTAAGTATATACAACTTTTTTTTTGTTTAATCAAAGAGCAATATTCACTCATTTTGCAATTACATACAGTTGTCAGCAGTGCAGTAAACATAATGTACAATACATTCACTACATAATAGTGTAGTGTAGTGTAGTTCTAGTGTTCTAACGTACATAATAGAAAGTGGTTTCATCCCGATGAGACACATTCAGAGTCGGGCAGTCGCTACGCAACATGAGAAGATGTTTAACAAGGATTTTATAGTTTATCTGTGTGATATTACAGTAACATTTTATAAACTGTAAATTATACCATTTGGAATACAATCCAATGTATGCTTTCTGCCAGTAATATTCCCAAACACATAAATGAAAATAGCATGTAAAACACTAAAGTGTCCACTTCTCCTGAGATGGCCACTCAATAAAAATGAAGGTAGCAGTAGTTTTAAATTTCTTTGCATTAAATGCTTATTCAATTAATTAAATGAATAATTGACAAATATTTTATACACTATTTCAAGTTTAAGTGGCCTATTCATGTTTCTGAAATAAGGTATTTACAGTGTCACCCTCTTATACAAAAATTAAATATTTGATGTACAAAAACCTATTTCAAAGAATCTCAAAATTCAGATAGATAGATAGATAGATAGTTACTTTATTAATCCCAAGGGGACATTCACATACTCCAGCAGCATACTGATGATAAAAAAAAACAATATTAATTTAAAGAGTGATAAAAATGCAGGTATAACAGACAATAACTTTGTATAATGTTAACGTTTACCTCCCCATGTGGAATTAAACTATTTTTCTTGAAGTCTTTATATTTCTTTTCCTCAATATTATATAAGGGGATGCTGAATACTTCTTCATATAACCCCTTGGTGTATTACATACGTCACTGCATTGCCTGTGTGGAGTTTGCACTTTCTGAAAGAGTTCACATGGGTTCTCACCAGGTATTATTATTATTATTATTATTATTATTATTATTATTGTTGTTGCTGTTGTTGTGTGATTAGCTGACAGCTTTTTCCAAGGCATCTTATGAAAGTAGGACATGTTATAGATGTTTATGGATTCTGTTTTAACAGTGGGAGCACAGATAGGTTAATTGACTCAATCGGGGTTGCACAGTGTTAGATGAGATGTTATTTGAGGTGTAGTCCTAGTCTCTATGCCCTGCTGACTGCCAAGTACTTACAATCTGAAGCACATGCATGTTTAGTTACAGTTGTGCTTGAAAGTTTGTGAACCCTTTAGAATTTTCTATATTTCTGCATAAATATGACCTAAAACATCATCAGATTTTCACTCAAGTCTTAAAACTAGATAAAGAGAAACCAGTTAAACAAATGAGACAAAAATATTATACTTGGTCATTTATTTATTAAGGAAAATGATCGAATATGACATATTTGTGAGTGGCAAAAGTATGTGAACCTCTAGGATTAGCAGTTAGTTTGAAGGTGAAATTAGAGTCAGGTGTTTTCAATCAATAGGATGACCATCAGGTGTGAGTGGGCACCCTGTGTTATTTAAAGAACAGGGATCTATTAAAGTCTGCTCTTCACAACACATGTTTGTGGAAGTGCATCATGGCACGAACAAAGGAGATTTCTGAGGACCTCAGAAAAAGAATTGTTGATGCTCATCAGGCTGGAAAAAGTTACAAATCCATCTCTAAAGAGTTTGGACTCCACCAATCCACAGTCAGACAGATTGTGTACAAATGGAGGAAATTCAAGACCATTGTTACCCTCCCCAGGAGTGGTTGACCCACAAAGATCACTCCAAGAGCAAGGCGTGTAATAGTCGGCGAAGTCACAAAGGACCCCAGCGTAACTTCTAAGCAACTGAAGGCCTCTCTCACATTGGCTAATAGTCATGTTCATGAGTCCACCATCAGGAGAATACTGAACAACAATGGTGTGCATGGCAGGGTTGCAAGGAGAAAGCCACTGCTCTCCAAAAAAACATTGCTGCTTGTCTGCAGTTTGCTAAAGATCACGTAGACAAACCAGAAGGCTATTGGAAGAATGTTTTGTGGACGGATGAGACCAAAATAGAACTTTTTGGTTTAAATGAAAAGCGTTATGTTTGGAGAAAGGAAAACACTGCATTCCAGCATAAGAACCTTATCCCATCTGTGAAACATGGTGGTGGTAGTATCATGGTTCGGGCCTGTTTTGCTGCAACTGGGCCAGGATGGCTTGCCTTTAGTGATGGAACAATGAATTCTGAATTATATCAGAGAATTCTAAAGGAAAATGTCAGGACATCTGTCCATGAACTGAATCTCAAGAGAAGGTGGGTCAGGCAGCAAGACAATGACCCTAAGCACACAAGTCATTCTACCAAAGAATGGTTAGAAGAATAAAGTTAATGTTTTGGAATGGCCAAGTCAAAGTCCTGACCTTAATCCAATCGAAATGTTGTGAAAGAACCTGAAGCGAGCAGTTCATGTGAGGAAACCCACCAATATACCAGAATTGAAGCTGTTCTGTATGGAGGAATGGAATAAAATTCCTCCAAGCCGGTGTACAGGAATAATCAAAAGTTACCGGAAATGTTTAGTTGCAGTTATTGCTGCAAAGGGGGGTCACACCAGATACTGAAAGCAAAGGTTCACATACTTTTGCCACTCACAAATATGCAATATTCGATCATTTTCCTTAATTAATAAATGACTGAGTACAATATTTTTGTCTCATTTGTTTAACTGGTTTCTCTATATCTATCTTTTAGGACTTGAGTGAAAATCTGATGATGTTTTAGGTCATATTTATGCAGAAATATAGAAAAATCTAAAGGGTTCACAAACTTTCGAGCACAACTGTAAATGGTTGATTCTAAACTGGCCTGTTGTGAGGATGGAGTTTAATGTGCCGTGGGATAAACTTCCCATTGGTTACCAATTGGTTCTAGCCATACACTCGATGCTGCCATCTTGGGCTGCAGATCCCTATGCCAATGTCTTGGACAATGATTGCGTTGATGAATGAATGCTCAAAGACACAATCCCTACCATGGAATCTGTGAAGTCTGTTGGAACCCCAAATTTCTGTTCCTAAGATTTTAAGGTTCTTGTAGTCTTTCAGATTTTTAAGTCATGTTTGCTGAATTATAGAGTTGGTCAATTATACTCACACTAGTTTATATACAGTATCCATTTCTCTTTTGCAGAGTTAGCATTCTATTTTAAAAACAATACATCTTGACAGTTAATTAGGACAAATAGCGAAATGCCTTACATCATTTTTTGTGGCCTGGCTTATGCAGACTTGGTGCTGAAATTAAAAAAAAAAAGAAAAGTAAAAATGACAAGACCTGCCACTTCTAAATTTAGACCTACCGTAATGTAAGCTGATAATTTACTCCCACATGCGGAAGACATGTATGTTAGGTTGATTGGGAGCTCTAAACTGGCCTGATATGAATAATTGTGGGGGTGGACAAGAGTGTATTCACTAATGGACTGGCATCCCATCCAGGTTTGGGCTGACATCTTGCAATTGGCTGCCTATGACTACACTATTGCTAAAGAATAGTGTTCTTATTGACTGAATTTAAGCATAAATAACTGCTCACAGAACCTGATGCTTAGGGCTAAACCCTAATAAAATCCATCAAATTGAAAAGTCCTTGGTAATAAAATGTTTAAAGACTATAAACAGCTGGTTTATAACTTGACATCTAAACTAAATCCTTTGATACGTAGCTAATGGCTGCAGTATAGGTAGACACATTCTAAAGTGTTGCCGTTGGTGCTTTTAAAGTCTTATTAAGACCTAAGAAAGTGTTTCGTAGGGTCTTGTTACATTTAGTAGATGTAACTGACTTAAAAATGCACTCATATGGCAACAGTTCCACTACTACCAAAAAAACTTAAATTACTTTTAGACTGGCTCCTATGTAGATAACAGAAAACGTCCTAAACCTTTCATTTTGTTTTTAATGAATCCCAACAATAAATTAAGATGTGTCACCAGCCGTATAGCATACCAGTGTTTAAAACCAGGCAGATGCCATAGCTTAGTGCATCTCTGTGGTGTAAACCCCTATAAATGTGACTCTTCATTTCCAAAAGCATTTAAATAACAAAATATTAATGTTTTTTATTCTCTTTATCTTCCCCTATACCAACCTTAGAATGTCAAATGAAAATGAATGATTATTAGAAGTTCTAAGGGATTTCAATCACACTTTAATTTAGGTACCTAATATGCTGTATAAACCTGAATGCGTGTTTGTCCGGTATCCAAATTCACACTATTAAACCTGTCTCACAAAAATGTTTTCCTGATTTCCCATTTGCACAGGGAATGACCCCAGGTTTATAACAGTGTCACCGAGACTTCTGTGGATCTCCTTTCCAAACAGAAGTTATCACATAAAATATAGCTGTATTAGCCAGTGTTCTGTTATGTTCTCCCTCAAGAAAGTCTCAGCTGGGTAATGTTCCACAGATTCTGTCTTCCCATTACTTGCTTAGAGATGTGAATGAATGACAAAGTGCCACTTAAAGTAAAAACTTGCAAAAGCATTTGTGAAGCACTTATTTAATCTTGAAGTCCCTTTGGTGACCAAAATGACTTTCAAATCAACTGCAGGAAAAATCAAAACATGAATCAATTATTAAGACAGTAGAATAAGATCAACAGTAAATGCACAAGGATAATGGAAACACAAAGCAGTCCTAGAAACGAACCATCCACTCAGTCATCTGCTTTTTAGAACCTGCTTTTTCCTTAACATGGCTATCCTGGGAGTGTTCAACGCAAAAACAGGAAACAACAGGAGGAACCCTGGACAGCCTTAAATATTTTGGAGGCATATGGAGAGACCATTCAGAATAACTTAAACATACTTTGCATATGGAAAGTGGAGTCACCAGAGTAACATGCAAGCTCCACCCAGAGTAGGTATTCAACAAAAGTCAAAGGGAGGAGGCTGGTAGTGCTAACCACTGTGCTCTCCACTAATTAAACTCTTTATAGAGATCCTAATTTGAGAAGCTGAAATACAGTCCTTCATTCTTGATTTCCAAACTAGAACAAAAGAATCTTAATTGACAAAAATGGCAACATTCCAAGTCAGGGGGTGATGCTATCGCTTAATTCATTTTTTCTTACTCCCTCTGCAGAACTGATAATTGATGGACATCACTACCATGATGTTATTTCTCTCCTCCACCCCTTCTGCATCATCCTAGCTCAGACGCCATCTTGGAGTCAGTCATACTAAGACTCTCATCTGAAGAAAACATCTCAATCATCTTTCAGTTATACACAGGTGTCCCAGCTCTTTATGACTTGTCTCCTACATTTATAATATATAGTGTGACAAGATGCCAGACTGTCAAGGCAGTGGAATTGAATAAAGGACCAGGAAAGAGGGAGAAAATAGGAAGTTTTGTGGGACTCTAGCCACTCATGCCCCAGAAGTCTAAAAAGTGTCTTTAAAGTATTACTCAGTGGGCACTATTTTAATGGAAAGATCATTAGTTATGGGCAGATGGCCAAGAATGCTCCTGCACATTGTCACTTTGTACGATATTCTGCTTTTGTGGGAAAGTACAGCCATGTGCCCTGTTTTGATGATCAGTCATTGCCAAGAGAATTAAGACTCTGTGGCTGTGTTTAGGCACTCTAAGTTACAAACAGAGGGAGCTCTAGAAGGAAAGGCCAGAGGACTTTCTGGTGCATCCATGACCAGAGATAACTAATCCACTGAACTACATATGTTTTAGGTTTGTGTTTATCTCAGAGTCAGGAAAAGAATTAGGTGAAAGCTCAAACTCGTATGGGTAGTGTAGCTATAGATTGAGAAGAGAAAGAACTTGGGAGAAAAACAAGATAGCTGTTTGGTATGTGCTGCACAATAAAGAGTGGAATAAATGTTCTAAGCAGCCCACTGAGCAGACAGGACTTTGAACCTGTGCAATGATATCCAGGTGGGTGACAAGTTCTTTACTTTTGTTTATTCATTTGTTTTCTTGTTTGCAATTATACTTGGTCTTTATTTTGTATAATTAAACTAGTATTTTTGAAAAAAAGTGATTTGAGATTTTTGTACTTGGCTAGTGTAGCACCGCTGCGACAGATAGAGGGCGCTATCGTCCTCTTGAACCCTCAGACAATACGTCAGACACCAGGTAAAAGTCCAATAAGTTGACTTTTTATTGATTAACAGTGCACAAAGCACCCTCCTCTCCACAATACTCATAAATAAATCCACAATACAATAATCAATAACACTCCACCACTCCCAGACGCGTTGCCACCCTTCCACCCAGCTCAGCTCACCGTCTGGGATTTCCCATCGTCCTTTTATATTGCCTGACCTGGAAGTGTTTCCAATCCTTCAGTCCATGTGACTTCCTATCACTTCCGGGTCAGATAAAAAGTCCTCTTCTTCATCCCGGAAGTACGTCATTTCCCTTGTCACTGTGACTAAGACGTACTTCCAGGTTATATTGCACATATGATTCTCTGGGCCTCCCTGCAGCATCCTCTATGGGCCCCTGTGGCATCCAGCAGGTCTGTGGATAAAAACTCCAATGTCCAGAATTCCCTGCTGGCATTCGGGGCACCTCCATGCTGCAGGGAGAGCTCCACCTGGTGGCCTGGGGGTATTGGCCGGGATGACTGGCCGGCCATAGTCCACAACACAGATAGGGTAGCATGTAGTGTTTAGGATCCAGCGTCCTAGGCTCCTAGAATGCTATACCTGGTCATTGCCTGTGTGGAGCTTGAATGATCTCCCTTTGTCTGCTTGGGTTTTCCTCCCTCAACCCCAAAGATGTCTTTGTTTGGTTGACTTCAAATTGGTCTCATATGGGTTTGTGTGCCCTGTACTGCTGAGATATGTTTTGGCACCCCAGCATTTGGAATAAGTAGTTTGGAGAATTGTTATTTGGTATATATTTATTATTAATTTGTTTGTTTGTTTATGCATTTATTTATATACATATGTTTACATTTAATATAATATATTACATATATGACATTTTATGCAGTGGATTTAGAAAGTATTCAGACCCCATTTTCAGCACACTTTATTGTGGTTTATATTTAATTTTAAATAGATACATCTACCAATTTTGCATATCAATCTACATTAAGAAATTCAGACACTTTACAGATGCTTCTGACACAAGTTTTATTATTTTGGCTGTACGTGGTCCTCAACAGCCCAGTTGGGAGCTGGGGTGGCCGCCAGGGGGTGCTGCATGGATTCCACAGCCAAGATGGACAACTCTTCAGCCCCACCCAGAAGTGCAATTGGAACCAGGTGGGCTTTAAAAAGGACCAGCAACCACCACTCTGGGCCAGAATCGGGAGGTTGCCTGGGAAGAGTGGTGGTGCCATAACAAGAGTGTTTGTTCGGTGAATTAAGTGCTTTTGGGACTGTGTTGTGGCTGGGGTTGTCACGCTTGGGTCACAGATTTGCACAGAAACACAAGAGGTTGTAGAAAACAGAAATTTTACAGCTTACAATATATATATATATATACAGTCACGTATGCACGCATGGGAAGCAGTCTTAGGGCTTAATGGAGTATAAGAAGCAGATTTGGAGTTGATGGACTGCTCTAATGCCTTTTATTCCTCTTCCGCAGACTACCAGAAGGGAAGCACGGCTAGAGCTCCACCCACTTCTTTTTCCAGACCACGCCCTCATATAGACATCATTTCCACCTAGAACCCGCCTCTTCCTGCCCAGCATTCAATTCTCCAGTTTAGTCAATGATTGACTCAGTCCTTTGTGATTACTTGCATCTAATCATTTGCTGCTGCATTGTGATAATATATGGGGTGAACCTCCCAAACCTGTTTGCTTTTGTGTCTTTGATATATATATATATATCCATCCATCCACACATCCATCCATTATCCAACCCGCTATATCCTAACTACAGGGTCACAGGGGTCTGCTGGAGCCAATCCCAGCCAACACAGGGCGTAAGGCAGGAAACAAACCCCAGGCAGGGCGCCAGCCCACCGCAGTGGGATGCCAAACAAGCAAATATAATGATTTTCGGAATATATAGTCAGTGTTCTGAATATATAACACCAAAGTCTGATTATATAAAGTCAGTGTCGGAATATATAAAGTCGTTCCTGAATATATAAAGTCAGCGTCGGAATATATAAAGCCATTCCTGAATATATAAAGTCCTTCCCGAATATATAAAATCATTCCTGAATATATAAAGTCAGCGTCAGAATATTTTAAAGTCAAAACTTGGAATATATAAAGTCAGTGGGTCTCCTAACTGCGAGGCAGCAGTACTACCCACTGCGCCACCATGCCGCCCCACAGGACAATCAACAAAGTGATAAGCAAAATCTAATTTACTGTAATTTTAAGCTAAAGGTAAATGAGAGGAAGCAGCAGTTTGGAAAATGACCCACATTTGGTAAGATAAGTGTTGGCACAAAGAATGACAACGTTTAGTGAATGATAAGTGTCAGAAGTCAGAAATTAAAAATTAATTTGGAAATAATAGAAAGTTACATTTACAAGAATGATTATACAAGTGTTAAAGGAGAAGTGGGGCATAAATTGGATTTGTCTTGTTTTGTAAGTCTCTAAAATAAATCTTTAGAAGAACCTGTAATATTTATCTTAAGCATTTTGTGCTATGGATATCATAGTTCTGCTACAGATTTTTCTTAAACCTCTGTTGTGGATAACATGAATGATAACATATTTTAATAAAATGGCTTTAATTCTTATAATTTCATTGTCAAAGTAGGTCTCACATTACATATAATCTAAGATAGTGCCTGTAAAACATGTGATCCCACAAAATGACTACTGTGCCATCCAAGACAGATACAGAGAAGTTCAATTTTTTTCATGCATAACCTCAAAAAAAGATCCTCTATATTTTAACAGACAACTGTTTACAGCAGCTGAAAATGTTGATTAAGATGTTTAATTTTCAAGCCAATGCTTCTCTGGTGACAGAAGACCTGACAGTGCAGATGGTACACATGCTGCCATGACTTGGCGAGAGTCGGTGAGCACAGTCACATTTTTCAAAATATATCTTATGACGCATCATTGATCAATAAGCGTTCACATGTTTGGATGGCATTTTATGAATAACTGTACTGATCGGGCAATTTCAGCGTCATAGAAATGTGTGTGGCTAAGCTTGTTACCATGCAGTTGGGTGATCGTTGTGTACACATTGCAACCAGATTTTATTTTTGATAGACTGCCTTCCAAGTACAACATGAGCACAAGGCATTTTGTATCACATAACAGAATAAAATAGAAATCATTAAAATGCATTAGAAAGTAACATGCTGAAAGAAAAAAGAGCTGTTTTAGTATGTTGCCATTTGGAATAGGCAATTATCAACAGCAAACTAAGAAATACAGCTGAAAAAATATATGCTTTATACGTTTCAGAATTAGGTTAATTTCAAAGGTGGTGTCTCTCAGGAATAAGCGCTGTGGTGGTTGCTCTTTTTAACATACATAAAAGATCAGGACAGGAAAATAACCAGGAAACTGGTTTGCAGATGATACCAAGCTAGGTGGATTGACAGATAATCTAAAATCTGTTGAATCACTACAGAGGTACAAATTAAATATAATGTAAGTAAATGTAAAGTATTACATGTAGGAATTAAAAATGTTAGATTTGAATATTTAATAGGAGGTGTGAAACTTAAAACTTTAACTTATGTGAAGAATCTAAGGGTCACAGTGGACTCATTACTATATCAAAAGTGTACAGAAGCCATAAAGATAGCTAAAAGGATGTTAGGTTATACTGTATATTACAAGGTGTACAGTATAAGCTGAAGGAGGTTATGCTTCACTACAATAACTCTCTAGTGAGGCCTCATCTGACGTATTGAGCACCGTTTGCCCTCATTTTACAGCAAAGATGCAGCAGCGCTAGAGAAACTCCGAGGATGAGTGACTAGGCTACTTCAGGGACTAAGTAGTATGAGTTGTAAGGAGAGACTGAAGGACTTAAACTTTTATGTTTAAGGTAATGATAATTAAAAGAGGGAACATGATTGAAGTGTTTGAAATTATGAAAGGAATTAGTACAGTGAATCCCAGTTGTTATTTTAACATTCTTCAATAATAACACTGGGACACAGTTGGAAACTTCTTACAGGCAGTTTTCACACAAATGTTGGAACATTTTTCTTTAGCCACAGAACTGTATAGATGCATGGTATAAATTACCAAGTAGTGTGGTGGAGAGTAGGACTGTGGGGATCTTCAAACCTCAACTCAGTGTTATTTTAGACAATCTAGGTGAATAGGATGGATGAATGGCTTGTTCATATACTGTACACATACTGTACACATCCTCAGATTTGTTGAGCCCAGTAAAATGTTGAAGGTAATTTTAATAAATAACTGTGATATATACGGGCATGTGGTCTTCTGTGTGTAAATATGATAATTTCATGGCATAGGCATTATTTCTGAGGGCACCATATTATCATGTCTAGCTTTTCAGCTAGCTCTTTAAATATATCTTGCAGTGCTGGCACCTTACCCATTAGTTTGTCACTTGTTCCATTGTGACACTGACAACTGTATCCACCCTGTCATATTCTGTCACTATCCATACCTCAATCTTGCCTTTTTCTCTTTTCTATTTTAACTCTTTCATTCTTTCTTACTTTCAATTCCCTTTTTTTCTGTAATTTCCTTATTTAGTTTCATGAGGTGGGTCCTAGTATTGATTAGTCTCTGATACTGTTGCTTACAGAAACACCGGACAGATATTTTTAAGGATTTAGCCTATGCAGTTAGCCCTGGCATAATCTGTGTGCACAGGTTCATCTCCATGTTACCCCTTTTGTCTCATAACATCTTTAAAAAATTGTTTTATTAGTCATTTTGATTGAGGACTGCTTCTAGACTTAGACTTTCTGAATCCAGTTTCCAGTACAGGGCAAATTAAAGTCACTAACTGTAGTAAAATGTATATCTCTGCAATAAAAGCAAAAGTCAAGGAACAGCAGATTAATCCAAAATATTTTTAATAAACTTAGTCAAAATGCAGTTATTACTAACCACTATAAAATATAACAATTTAACTAAAACACTTTCTAATTTGAGAACACAAGTATATTTACAGGAAAACAATTGCAGAATTGTTGGGACTTTGCAAACATCGAGATTTAAACTGGGGAAATCGCCTAAAAATTTTCAGGTAGTGGATATTCAGTGACATCTACAGTATCAGGTTGACACACTTCTGAAACTTCTTTTTCTTCTTCTGGGCCAACTCTCAAATAGCCTTTTAACAATTAACATTTTTTACATTTCTGACAAATCTACAAATGATACTATAAGGCTCAAATGGGAGATACTTATACATAGTCACTGTATATCCTTAGAAAATAATCACTTTTCCAAGTTTTTAATATCCTGAAACAGCTTCTCATTTGTCATGTTTATATCCTTTATATCTTTCATCATCCTTTCATTGTCTTTCCTTATATCATTTGTATTATTCTTTATATTGCTCGTTATCTCATCTATGTCCTCCCTAGTGTGGTAGTTATTGTAGCAGTTATGGCAGTGATCATTGAGGCAATCGTTACCTTCATCTCAAACTATTCTTTTCGGTATTCTCTGTGCTCTGTGGATGGAGTAGCAAGCCCAGTCGGAGTTAGTGCTGCCAGCTTGTGGCGGGTAGCTGGCAACGCGGAAAGTAAGGCCTTTTTCTGTTCCAGTGAACCTTCTGGAATCGACTAGGTCTCCTGGCCTCACTTGCTCCTCCCACATTCGTTCTCGGCTGGAGGTGATGCTGTGCCGTCAGGTCCTGAGAGATCCATTGTTTCGCCTATCTGTTCCAGGTCAGTCTCTGCCAAGCCGTACCTTGAACTTGAGGCCTGTGTAGACTTAGTTGAAGTTTCTTTCTTAGCCTTTTTCCTGCCAGTAATGATTACATATACTTGCCAATGCTGTAATGAAGCCCCTTGGGTTGAGTAAATAAGGGATACCTCATTAAAAAAAAAAACAAAAAGAAAAATAACACCGCTGCTAACAGAGTTCCATCTTAGACATCCATCTCTCAAAATGGATGAGACCAAAGCTGATGTATTAAAGACTTGGAGAAATGTTTAAGTAATCACTTTGAGGCAACCTTTAAAGCTATGCTAGAAAAAATAGAGGAAAATGCGAATAAGTCTGAAAATAAATTTAGAGCACTTGATGCTCAGTTTGAATACGTAAGGCAAACATTCACGACACATTTTGAAATAGTTGAAAAAATGGCTTCTGCTGCTGACGAAAATGCAATGGCTACTAAATCTGAATGCAAAGTGCTTGGAGACAGACTAGCTGTGCTGGAAGATAAATATAGAAGAAATAATATCAGAATTGAATGTCTCCCTTAAAACCCACTAAAATTCATTGCTGAATTATCTGAATTATTCTATCAAATAATTGGAGAGGATTTCAAATCAGACATAGGATATCAGGAGCTTACCACATATGTGAACCAAACACCTCAAAACCTTGTACGCTTCAATGAATTGCAATCAAAGAGTAATCTGATCTCACTTTTCAGACTGAAACAAGAGATTATATTTGAAAATAACCGTATTGGCATTTTCCCTGATTATTCACCTTCAACAACTGCTATACGCATTTTACAACATTAAACAGTATTTATGCAAAGCCGAAATCAGATACAGCCTTGTCTTTCCTGCTAAACTGAGAGTGGATATTCAAGGTAGTTCCCCAGAAAAACCAGATCAAGAGCTAAAAAAACTGATCCAGACCCTTTTTGAAATATGATTGTGAATCACATTGTGTCCTGGCAAGGCAAAGAAGACTTTACCTGCAGTTTAGCCTATTTGCAGTAAGACTTTTGCTGTAATTATATATTTTATTTCCTTTCCTGCTACTTAAACATTTTAATTATAATTATAATTGTATATGTATGTGTGTGTGTATGCATGTATATATATATTTGCAAATACTGTATGTGCGTGTATATATATGTATACGTTATGTATATATTTATATATAATATATTTAAACATATATATATATAATTTTATTTGTTTATTTCTCTTTCCAAAAGGGACTGTTTGAACATCACACCCTTGGTTTATTGTTTTGGGAATCTACTATCATATGTTATCTGTATCTCCAAGGTTACTGTTTAACATTACACCCTGGGTTTATTCTTTCAAGACTGTTTAAGATCATATTCCAAGCTTATAGTATTTTGACTGTACTGGCAATAGATATCTCTACTTTATTCCTTCTACACCGCTGCTTGGGGGCTTGTTTGATTCTGGACATACTCCGTCTCTAGGCATGTCAGAGGACTGGGACTTTGTGAAGTGTGATCTAACCTCACTTGGGGAGGCAGAAGGGAGGGATTGAGGGAAGAGAAAAAGAGAGCAAGCTATTTCTGATCTATCCTTTTAATCCCCACAATTGTAAGTGCCAACTCAACAATAGGCTTCATACCCATAACTCCTTACAATACTGGAAATTTAAGATTGAAGCTATCATATGTAATAATGTACAACCTTAATTTAAGATTATAAAATGACAACAAAAGTTCAAAAGCAATGTCTCTATGACCAAACAGTAAACTTTCTGAGCTGGAATGTCAAAGGTCTCAATCATGAACTAAAGAGGAAGAAAGTATTCTCTCACCTAACAGGTCTAAATGCCATGATAGTATTTTTGCAGGGGACTCACTTAATCAACAAGGATCAGTTTCAGTTGCAGAGACTGAACTGGCCAAATATTCTACTCCAGCTATACAAAAAGAAAACTAGAGGTGTAAGAATCGTAATACACAGAACAATTTCATTTGTTGTATCAGATGTAGTATCAGATCCAGAAGGGCAATATGTGATGGATATGGGTAATTTATTTAAATGATAAATATCTATGCACCCAATGTGGATGATAGAGAATTCATTCAAAACGTATTTGCATTCATTTCTAACTTGAACACTCACAAAATTATAATGGCTGGAGACTTTAATTGTGTTTTAAATCCAGACCTGGATAGGTCTTCAGCTACAGGGGTGGCAACATCTAACACTGCAAAAAATAATCACATAATAATCAAATAATTGATCACAACTTATCAGACCCACGGAGATTTCTTAATCCATAGTTAAGAGTATATTCCTTCTTCTAACCAGTACATCATTGATACTCAAGAAGTGATTATTTCTTTATAGATAACAATTTCTTGCTCACAATCAAATCTTGTAAATACGACGCTATTGTTAACTCCGACCATGCCACACTGATCATGGAGCTAACATCACTATGCCCCACATACTCGTCTCGCAGCTGGGGCCTCATGTATAAACGGTGCGTACGCACAGAAATGTTGCGTAAGAACATTTCCACGTTCAAATCGCAATGTATAAAACCTACACTTGGCGTAAAGCTACGCACTTTTCCATGGTACCTCATACCCTGTCGTACGCAAGTTCTCCGCTCAGTTTTGCAGACTGGCGCACCCAGTGTCAAAGCAGTGCTACTATTCCTGTGTGGTTACTCCTTATTTCTTAGATCCACATTCCTGCCGAGGCTTTATAAATACACTGAAACTAACCGCATATTGTTTATTAGTGTAATGCATCTGATTGTAATTAACTTGTAACAATATAATGGTCCAGGGAATAGCCATAGTATTCCAAATACCATAACTGCTTTGGCGTTGTTACTCTCACTGCACCTTTTTTTTCTTCTTTCAGCTGCTCCCGTTAAGGGTTGCCACAGGGGATCATCTTTTTCCGTATTACTCTCACTGCACCACTCGGAGTATTTATATGACTGTATCTGAGTGGAGAATCACAGCAGCAGCTGATCGGAAAAAGAATTATCGGTATACAGCATCAAGCACACGCTTGCCATTCAGCCACGGCAAAACGTTTCAAAGCCTTTCCTGTACGGACCTCGCGGTTCAGAAACAGTTTCATCCCAAGAACTATAAATGAACTCAATCAATTGCTCCTTGTAGAACTGTTTGTACTTATAAGTACAATCACCTCACTGTAAACTTGCATTACAGTTATAATATTGCACAACCTGCGCCATTTTATAAAGCGCGTATTTACATATGATGCCGATATCATTTTTAAGATGAAATGCAGCAAAATATGTTGATTATATTATATAGATAAAACTTTACCTTCATTTAACTAATCTGTATTGTTAATAATTAAACATGTGAGGACACGGTTCCGCAGCACTAGCTAGTTCACGGATTGATCCTACCTTGTGCTGTATTCTTTCTGGGGCTGACGCGACACTGGAAGGATAGATGGATAGAATAATTAAACATATACTACAAAGATATTTCAATGTTCCTTAAAAGTTTTGAAGAATCATCCTTGTAAGCTTACAGATGGCTTAACATCTATTACAGAGCTGATTGTGTGGCGATTGGGTATTTGGAGAAAGAAAAGTAAGGACTGGAATTGGAGATTAGTACGTTTGAAAGAGACAGTACTGCTACAATAATTTCATCGAAGGTCGCACACAATCACGCACCGTGTTCCCCTGTTTAATGACATGCTTTAACTCCTATCATCATAAAAAAGATATCACGTATACATCTCAGTATTTTAATTATTCAAAGAGCTGTAATGTCACGAATGTAATGGATTCTGTGTCCAGTTGGAGAAAGAGAAAGCGGCAGCACTTAGTGATTCACACACATAGAGCAAAGATCAAATACAAAGCAAACCATTTAACGTGCTACTTTAGTTACAATGGGATTTGAGAAACTAGTAAATTAAACGAATTTAAGATGAAGTTTATGATGTTCTACTTTAATGACAAAATAAACTATGTGATTAAAGTGGAAATCTCGAGATTGATGTTAACATTTCGTGCTTTTTTCCTACTGTGTGCCTTTTTTTTTCTCTGTACCCTAATAAGCTTTCATATGACACTCAGATGGTTAGCTGTGTCTCGCCTTTTCACAGCGACTTTGATATGTGACAACTTCTTTTTTATGTTGGGCACTGTGTGACTTTGTGAACTTGAGTTTTCAAGTTTATCCAACACGCTATGTCACTTGATCAACTTCCTTTTGTTGATTATACCACTGTTTAAACCAACAAATAGTACGTTTTTCTTTGCCTCCACTTGGTATTCGCTGAAATTCTTATATTTTCCCTCTTACTTTTGCCACTGGCTTTTCACATAATGCTGAGCTTAAGGGCTATTTATACTGATTTGCATATTCAAAGAGGCGTAATTCTGGGAGGAGACGGGCTGGGGCACGTGCGTTACTTTTCACGCTGATTGGGATTTATGGAGCAGAAGAACGCAGAAGTGGGCGAACGCACAGATTTATGCATCTGGATTTTTCTGTGCGTAAGCACATTTCGGCTTTTGTGCTTACGTCATGTTATAGTGCAAATTCTACGCACGGTGTTATGCATGAGGCCCCTGGTGTCTTAATCCCTTGACATTAGCTGATGAGAACTGTACAGAATTCATATCCAAGCAAATTGATTTTTTAGAGACAAATGCATCCTCTGAGGTTTCTGCAGGAATACTCTGGGAAACTCTGAAGGTATTTTTAAGAGGACAGATTATGTCATATTTTTCCCACAAAAATAAATCGGAAACCAAGAAGGCATCAGAGTTAATCAGTGAAATTATTAGAATAGATCAAGAACAAGCCAGGTCTCCAAATGAGGAACTTTTTCGGAAAAGACAGGCTTTGCAATCAGAACTCAGCCTCTTGACATCAAAAGAAACAGAACAACTCATTTTTAAATTGCAACATCATTACTACAAACACGGAGAGAAGGCTAACAAGATCTTTGTGCAACAAATCCACAAGCAGGAAGTTTGCAAAGCAATAGCAGTAATCAGCACAGACAGAGATAGAATTATTGGCCATGAAAATATAACGCACACATAGAGACTACTATTTATATTCTACTCAGTTTAAAGTACACAAGACAGAATCTAATGCGCTTTTTGATACATTACAGATACCAAAGGTAGATACTCTAAGTGCCGAGGAATTGGATAAACCTGTGACATTATCAAAATTACTAGACGCTATAAACTCACTTCAGAGTGGGAAAGCAGCAGGTCCTGAAGGCTACACTGCTGAATTTTATAAAACATTTTTAGTTATGTTAGCTCCCCTCTTATTAGAAACATTTAAAGAAGCCAGAGACCAAAAAATTATACCTCAAACTTTTCGCCAAGTATTAATTCATATTTTTCCTAAGAAAAATAAGGACTTAGTACAATGTGCATCATACAGACCAATCTCACTTCTGACTAATGATGTTAAAAAACTCTCCAAAGGGAGAATTAACATTGTCAAAATGAATGTCCTCCCTGAGCTTCTGTTCCTATTTCAAAACATGCCCAACATTAACAAATCTTTTTTTAAGAAATCAGATTCAATCATAACCTCATGTATTTGGAATTCTAAAAATCCATGCATTCAAAAGGCAACGCTACAACAACCTAAATCAGAATGCGGCATGGCTCTAACTAATTTTCAATTATATTACTGGGCGGCAAGCATAAAAGCTAAAATAACCTGAACATTGACACAAATAGATAAACACACACTAGCTTGGTCTGCAATGGAAATGAAATCCTACAGTACTTCTTTATATTCCATGCTGCTAACAGGGCCTGTTAAAGCCCATTGCGGCACTTCCTGTGTGATTTTGGGCTATACAAAAATAAACTGTATTGTATTGTATTGTATTTGTACACCAAGGTTTCGTCAATATACTAACAACCCAATTGTTCTTCATTCACTCAGAATATGGAACCAATGTAGGAAACACTTCAAGTTAGAGAATATTTTATCTGTGGCACCTCTACATGATAACCACCATTTTCTATCCTCTCAAACTTATACACAGTTTTTAAAGTTTGGAAAACATATGGGATTAAATCATTTTGAGATTTGTATCTAAATAATATATGTGCATCCTATGAACAATTATACACCAAATTTAATCTTCCATCAGCACATTTTTTTTCCACTATCTACAAATTAGAAACTTTGCTAAATGAAATCTGCCCAATTTTCTTTATCTCCCACATATTTCTATTTGAGAATAAATATTTAATGTTATATACTATTTGAAATTGGAAAAAGTCAAATTCTCACTTAGAGGATTTGTTCAAAACATTTTTAAAACCTGGCAGGATCTAGTCAATAGCTCTTTACTACTCTCAACAGTTTTACTCTGGTTGTTGACCTTCCTCTCTTTTTCATGGGTTGGGGTTGATTTGAATTTTGTTTTGTTAAGTTTGACTTGATTGTACGGAATGTTATATGCTTTTAATAAATTCAATAAAGGATCCAAAAAAAAGAAAATCATGAATTTAAAAAAAATGATCTTGAACATGTCACATCTTAAAATTCCCTCACAGTTATATACATGTTCTTCTTTCTAATTCATGATTAATGAGTTACACAAAGTATTTGTTCAAATCTAATTAACAGTGCTCAATTAGGATCAATGAAATAGATTAAGTATTTCCTTCAAAACTGATTTACCACAAGTATATAACCTCTTGCATGTTAATAGAGAAATGTAAAGGACCAGCAGATTAATTTAATACAAAATGCATATACTAAACATAGCAGCCTAATAAGCATCACTGAATAATGATTATATGGACATTTTTAACTGGTTCCCCTTTTCACATCTTAATATTTGCAAATGATTCAGCAGTTATTTGTTCCTAAATAAACTAAACTGTGTATGTGTTTAAATTGGAATCTACTTAAGCTTAAGTGTTGTACATTTAATTGTGTTAGTAACAATTTGAGAAAGATTATTATACACTAGCCGAAGCCTGCTGTAGCATACGGCGGTGTAAGAATAGAAACGGAAAACGGTGAGAAAGGAATTCAGTATAACAAAGGCTTAGGAAACCATCGTCACAGTATAACGAAAACAGCAAGGAGCGAAACCAACGCCAATGGTCGAGAGAGTGCCTTCCTGTAGCAGGCTACGGAAAACATAGACATATATAGATAGATGCCGCATTCACTGTGTTGCCCAGTCGACACGATAAGTCAGCGCGTCCGCCCTATTGCGAGTGGTAAAAGTGCCATTTAAACTAATACAGGTAGACGTGGAAACCGGGTTTTCTGATGAAAAAATAATAACATTTTAAACAGCATCGTTTACATACAACGGATTTTGGCGAATCGTTTACATGCAATTATTTATATTTATTTATACACTAATAATGGCAATTATTAAATAAAAATAATAATAATAATAATAATAATAATAATAATAATTATTATTATTAAATAATTCCTCCCGTATAAGTAACATTTCTTGGAATGCTTTCTTCATATCTCCGAAACATTTCTAGACTTTGTCCTGTTCTTAGGCAACACAGTACTAAAGTATTGGTTAATGACCGAGTCACCTCACGTATAGATTACTGTAATGGTATTCTATCTGTTATCCCACAAAAACGTACCCATCGCTTACAATTTATTCAAAATTCTGCTGCCAGGATAATAACCTGCTGTTCTAAATCCACTGAACATACTACACCTATTCTCTCTCAACTTCACTGGCTCCCTGTTAACTACAGAATACAATACTAAATACCGCTCTTAACATTTAAAGCTCTCCACAACCTCACTGATCTCCTATAGACTGACACTCGTCTCGCTCACTCTGATTTTCATCTGCAGCTGTACTTTCTGTACCACACATCAAACTCTGTGCTGTGGGATCTTGAGCGTCTCTCATAGTGCACCTCAACTCGGGAATTCTCTTCTCTCTCATATACATCAGCTTGATTCAATAACACATTTTAAAATTACCCTCAAAACTTATCTTTTCAAACTGGCATACCAATTGTGAATTTTGCACTGTTACTGCCAGTTATCTTTGTTTGTTTGCTAATTATTGCTCTTTGATCGAGAATGACAGTGGACGCAGAAGTAGGATTAAAAATGGTGGACGGGGCTCTGTCATGCATATCCCATGGTCTTAGAGTTGGTGGGCAGGGCTCTGTGAGTTGGCAGGCGTGGCTCTCTGTCTTGCGTGCGCTCTCTGTCTTGCTTGCGCTCACTGTCTTGCGTGCCCTTAGTGAATTATATATATAGATATATATTTTGCATTAAATGAATTTGCTTTTCCTTGATGTTTCCCTGATTAAAACAGAAAGTATTTTTAATGAGATAGTTTTGTTATGTACTTCATCACTGAGTAAACTCAAAAGCAGTTGGACACCTCTAATTCTGAGGTTGATGTCCCCAAAAGTCTTGACATTCTCCACTTTGTGCTGACTCATATTTTTTTACATATCTGCATTGTAGTCTTCCCCTGCATCACCACTGCTAGAGTGCACAGTTTCATATCTCCAGCAACTAAATATTATGCAGATAAGCTCCTCCACATGTCTGTTTCACTGCTTGAAAACACTCTCATCTTCAGGTTCAGGAGCCATGATCTTGAGGTGCTGGAACAGCTTTCATGTCTCGCTACTGTAGTGTAACTGGAAGGATTCTTCCATGAATCTGAATATCAAACAAGTTCATGGAAGGAACTATTGCAGAGTTTGTGTATGTGTGTGTGTGTGTGGAAAGAAAGAGAGGAGAGAGAGAAATAGAGAGAGAGAGATAGAGAGAGAGGGGGTCACGCTTAAAGAACACTTCCAAGACCTGCACATCTGCTTAAATCTATTGACATGGATATGTAGCAGCCAGAGAGCTGCAGAAGGGATTCTGGCTTTGATTGGCTAACAAAGCTGGATAAAGTGAGTGCAGATGTAGTTGCTTCTGACTCCGAGTGAGCAGTGTGAAGTAGAGCCAACACAGTGAAAATAGAGGCAGGAGACGAGAAGACAAAAGATTATTGAAGCTGCTTGGAAGAAGCTGTGGAAGATCAGAACAGTGGTAATGACAAGAAAGGAGATGGCCTCAAGTAAACCTGATACGAGAGATCAAAGAAAAAACACTGCATTTTTGCAACAGCAGAGATGATAAAACATTGTCTTAATAATGCAAAAAAAAAAAAAACACATAAAATGAAGATCTATCAATATATTATTTTGTCATATAATACAACTAGCAAAGGATAGTTTTAAAAGATATGTCAACATCAACATCAAATATTCAGAGATTTCTCATTTTTGCTTAGTGATCAAAATCATATATCGTATTGTACATAAGTAACTGCCATGATTCATAATAATGATGACAGCTACTCCAAATAAATGAGATGTAGATGTACACCAACCATTTAAATTGTATCGCAAACAATTCAATTAATGGGTCACATAAAAGAGCTCTAGTCTTCAAGCCCCAAAGCAGAACTGAAAATCTGAGGCTGCCACATATTGTACACATAGATAAGAAAAGGTATGAAAAGATCCTTACTGCATCAAAGAACCTTCCCATGCAGCCTGGAAACAGGCTAGTGGCTCTACACATATTGCAAAAAGAAATATTTTTCTAAATAAGAAATTACATAGTGCATATCATGGAAAACTGGAGAAAAGGTGGTTATGATAATTAACCTTAGCTTGCTGAAACATGTTAAAAATACATTATGTTATTAAGGTGAGTCAACTACTTTTTAATTTTTGCACAACAGCACCACAAGGACTGCCCTACCTGTCCTTAATGAAGTGATACCACCGTTGGCAAGAATAGATACAAAAATCAAATAATATAGTTGTATTGTATTGTAGTGCCAGTTCTGCCATTTGTCATGTGGATGTATGTACAGTGAGTTATAATGTCACACAACACACCTTTATGTGTGTAGCATGTTCACAATCCTGTAGTTCATGCCTCACCCGAGTAAGACTTACTTTATGACTGAAATTATTCCAAATTCAATTTTCACATTTATCTCAGCCTCCACCTGATTAGCACTTTTTCATAAGGCCTTTGATCTTAAAGTGTTTTTCACTACTATAAACTGAACACATGTCAATGAAAACTTTCTCAAACCAATGCCAGCCACAAATTTTCTGGTAGTCAATAACCAAAATGATCAACATGCACTTATACGCTCATGCACATAAAAGAACAATTATAAGATGGGAAAACTTCTCAATAAGCTATACAAAGTTTTAAATGGCCACTTAACAACGATGAAAACTTAGTTTTAGGAACGATTAAGATGAAAACCACTTCAGAGGTATGTACTATCAAAAAACAGGCATTTGAAACACAGAGATGTCAGCAAACACCAGCACATTCAGTACATGATTCTGTCAGTACAGTAAAATGCCTACAAAAGGATCCGGAATAGGACAAAGGAACCCACAAATCAAAGTTTTAATGCACATTCACAACAGAGTGTGACAGGTTAAATGCTGTTAAGAGCAGACTGAAATTGTACTTCATGTACATTTTGCTGTAGTGATGATCTTTTCCCTGACAGCTCCTGGAGATTTGTCTCCATCACAGAATCAGTTGAGCCAAAATCATTTTATGTACCGCATTTCACAAAATGACTAACTGAGACTTCTTTTTTGCTTTTTCTTTTTGTATTTAACAATCACTTTGGCACAATTAAAAAACTGAGTCAAATTTGAATAATAATATCCTGGCCTTGAGTGTGTTCTGCATATAATTTATAGTAACAGAGCATCAGAAAATTAATTAAAGACAAAAATTGTTAAAAACAAAAACAGTGGGATGAAAATAACTTAAAGTTAAGTTCGTTCATGAACAGTCCCAAAGAAAAGCTTATATTGTCCCTTCTATATCCTAGATACCAGAAACCACTACTAGTCCTTATTAAAAACTGGCAGAGTATAAAGCATCAAGAAGAATATTTGGGGTTTGGAAAAAACGTAACAAACATCCAGCCTTTATTTCATATCGCATATCTCGATAATGAACACAATCAATGCAGATGAGCACTGATCCTACAACTTTGTGGTTTGGAGTTCAACTCCTTATCCAGTACACTTCAATGCATTTTTGGTGCATGGGGGAAAAAAACCTGTCTTTCGCTATTAACTATGTTTCTCTTAAAACAAGATATTGTAGGGTCTGTGTAATCATTTTTGGATCACAGTTTATTCAAGGGCTTGTTAATTTTATTATAGGTTTATTGGATCAATATTATAATATACAGAGTACAGTGAAATACTTATCTAAATGTGCTAATCAACATGTAACACATTGCCACTCTCCGTAATCACGACTATTTTTGTAGAGTTTTCTTCATAACAGGTTTACTTAGTGTAGCACACTGTATATTACAAACTTTATAATTACATTACATTACATTAATTAAATGCATAGAATCCTTGTTCGTACAACTTTCTATATGTTCTTTTTGTTACATACAACTTGATAGCACAACTGAGATCAGGTTCACCACTAACATCATTACACATTTAAATTAATCATATTTGGAGAAGACCATGGTTGTATCCTCCTGAATTGGATTAAGCAGGTTTAAGAAAGATATAATATGTTATATGGAAAAGAACATCCCACTCTGGCACTATCATAAATTAAAATCGGTTCATCCCATCATAGGCTATGCCTTATTCTCCATGTGGGATCAAACACCCAGACCGATGTTCTGAAAGGCAAGTGACTTAACTACCTAAGCAAAAAAAGATTTTTCATAAGGTAGTCTGCTAGCTTCATTGTTATATATTAGAACATCAGAACAATTGCGACAAGAACAGACCATTTACCCCTGCAAGCTATGCACCAACAGTAGATTATCCAAAAAAACATCAAGTCGAGATTAGAAGGTTTATAAAGTCCTACTCTATACCGTGATTTATTCCATGTGTCTATGGTTTTTTGTCCAAAGAAAAACATTCTAACATTTGAGCGAAATCTGTCCTTAGCAATTTTCCAACCATGTCCCCATGTTCTTGTTAAATAATTTATTTTAAAGTGTTGGGATCCACTGTACTAATTTCTTTCATAATTTTGAACATTTTAGTTATGTCACTTCTTAATTTCCATTTGCTTAAACTGAAATGTTTGAACTCGTTCAGCCACTCCCCTTAACTCATACCTCTTAGTCTCAGAATTAGCCTAGTTACTCACCCCTTGACTTTCTCTTGTACTGTTATATGTTTTTTGTAATATGGAGACCAAAACTGAACAGATGTACTCCAGGTGAGGCCTCACTATTACATTACATAACTTAGGCATAACCTCCCTTGACTTACACTCTGCACATTGTGATGTACTGTATAGCTTAACCTGTATCTTATAAATCTTCTGGATCGCTTCTTTACACTGTCTGAATGTTTATAGTGATGAGTCCACTATGACCACTAGGTCCATACCATTGGGTGTACTTCCTAGATTCAGACTTCCCATTGTGTATTCAGATCTAAGATATCTACCACGTACATGTAATACTTTACATTTACTTACATTAAATTTAATCTACCACACATATACTGTGTGCTGTTCCAGTCCCTCTGTAAAAACTTTACTGATTCCGCATTATCTGTCCTTCCACCTAGTTTTTGTAACACCTACAAACTTAATCAATTTGTGCTTAATATTCTTTTGTAGATCATTTATGACAGTGGTGTTGTCACTGCACCGGAATAGGTTCACAGATTTGTATTACATCTAGGATGCCTTCCTACACCATTTTTTTTTTTTTTTTGACAGAAGTAGCCATAGCCAAGAAGAGAGGTCATCGGGTGGTGCCTCAAATTCTCAGAGTGTTTTGACCCTTAATCACAACACGCTTCATTTGGTGGGTCGGCAGTAGTGGTCATTGCTCCTCTCCTCAATGTTTCAAACTAGTGCTTCTCTCTTATGCAGGAACTAACAGGATACCCTTTCTGCCTCTTGCTGTCTTTCATTCCAGGTTTTGTCATCAGATTCCACACAAATTGGGCTGGACACTTCTACTGTAAATAGCCATGTTCTCATACCTTTGTTCTGACATTCCTGGACAAGATATAAGTACTTCTTTTTCTTTCTCTCTGCCGCTCCCTCACAGCCCTTCTACCATGGGAATGCTGATTCCACCCAGATGATTTTCTTTCCCTCAGACAACCACATGACAACACCCGGTCTCAAAGCTGTGGACAGTAACACCTCTGGAATGTGACGTTTTTTTCTCCCCTAGGTACACCTTCATTTCCCATCCATTGGTTGACTGCAGCGGATTCTCCTTGGCTTCCCCCAGACAACCAGTATCTAACTCTCTTTTACAAAAGATGTTGGTGCTCAAAGGTGTCTTTGTTTTGGCTGGATATTTATTTCCCATTTCTATTTCAAGATGTCTGCAAGCATTGCCAACACCTTGTCATGACACCATCTACATCTCCACTTGGTCAACACCAAGTGACAGGATTGTACAGATTGTGCAGAAAGTTTGCTAAATGGGTCCTCCTCATTCTTCATCTATGCAAGTTGATGAGTTGGGAGGTTGCAATAAGCTGCTCTGAGCAGAAAGAAAATTTGAAAAGGCTGTAGCCACCAGAGTTCAGTCTATGTGATCAATCCCAACTTGTCCAGGTACCTTCAGTTTCAAGCTCGATGGATATAGCTTTTCTTTCTCCTAAAGGCTTTGTAATTCATCTTGGATCATGGATCTGTTTCCTATTTGCCTTTTTTTGACATCGCTTTTAAAGTACAATTTGGGGGTTCAGCCTTCTTAACTCAGTTATTGGTAATTTATCAACTTTTCAATTTAAATTATTTATTCTTTGAATCTTGATTAATCTTGAGCTTTCCTTTCTACCATTTTTCAATAAATTTACCTTAATTTTGTGTTTCCAGGTTTTTTGACAGTTTTCCTCCCCAGTTTTTTAATGAGCATAACAGTTACATTCTTTTTTCATTTAAATTCATGAGCTCAGGCTCACCTCCTGTAACCAACACTGGACCTGTCTTTAAGACCTGTTTCTTTCCACATCTATAGTCAGGCAAGATATAGGAAGAATAAGGGGACTATGGATGTCAGAGACTGACATTTTGGAACACAGTAGAAATGGGAAAGTGGGCATCAGATTGGGCAGCATGGTGGAAAGGGTCTAATACATTTTAGCCTAGATGTGTCCTATGAATCTGGCCAAGATGTGCATTGACACTATGATAAGGACCACAAGAGCATGTGGAATGACCATATAGATAGATATGAAAGGCACTATATAAAGTAAGTGTGGCTTCAATTTGTCGCCCCAACCAAGTTTGTTTCAACAGCCACTAGTGATGTCAGAACTAAAACCAAGGAACTCTTTGTAGATCTCCACAATAAAATTCTGGTGACGCATAAATCAGAGAAAGGGTATAAAACTATTTCCTATAGCTTTGAACGTTCCCCGAAGCACAGTGGCTTAAACATTAATGAAATTGAAGAAGTCTGGACTTGGTCTGGCTAAAACTAAGTAACCCTGCTCATCAATTACATAATATCATTACTGCAGTGAAACATGGTGGCGGCACCATCATTCTCTGGGGGTACTCATCAGCAGTATGGACAGGGAAAATGGTTAGAATTGAGGGAGGGATGTGTGCAGTCAAGTACATAGAGGTCCTTGAAGAAAACCTGCAAGCGACCTAAAACTGGGGCAATGATTCAGCTTTCAGCATGACAACAACCTGAAGTATAAAGCCAAGAAGATGTTGGAGCATACAGGTCAAGTCTCTGACTGTCCTTGGGCAGCCCATTCAAAGTCCAGTCTTAAACTGCATAGAACTTCTGTGGAGAGACTGGAAGATAGCAGTTTACAGACACTTCCCATTCAATCTAACAGAGACTGAGAGGATAATTAGACCGAATCCAGGTCTGAAAAGCTTGTAGAGACTTATGCAAGAAAACTCAAAGCTGCAATTGCTGCCATAGTGGTTTTTCACAAAAGACTGAGTAAAGACCCTGAATACTTACACGAATGACAGATTTAAGTTTTTCATTTTATTAAATTTGTAAACCTTTTGGGAAAAAAAGTCTTCACTTTGTCATTATGGTTTACTGAGTTCAGATCGATCCACAAAAATGGCAGATTTATCCATTTAAAATTAACTCTACAACAGTAAAGATTTTAGAAAGTGAAGGGATCTGAATACTTTCTGAATCCACTGTAAATAAATCAATTAAATAATCAACACACAGTGCACTGCATGTCTGTCCCGAAGCTTACATAACTAACAAATTTTGCTTTTTTTACTTTGCTACAAAAAATTATATTCTTCCATTTTGATTATGTTTGTATATTATGCACTGAAATACATGCTTTATTATTGTTGATATCCTATAATTTAATAGCATTTGCTCACAGAGGACAGAAGAAGTAAACTGCTGAAGTGCAAACTGCTATCCTTGGCGTGTTTGAACCATCAGTCAGGTGTAACAAAACCAAGAAGCATCCAAAATCTTTTTGCTCTATTGTATGCTTCAGTATTAACATACCAGCACGTTGAATTACAATGGGCGCCCATGTTGACTGAAAGCTCTTTTGTAGCTCTGGGTCGAGAAGTCGGCCGCTGGGGGATTCTTATCTTGATCTTCAAGGCTTACCTACACAGTATGAGGAAGAAAGGAAGCCCCACTTGGTTACCCTTTAACTAGTGAAAGCAGCAGGGGAATGCGATCGGAACAAAAAATCAGCTTTGTTTATTAGTCAATACAGTGCCTCGCCGTGTTCCTCTGGCATTCACATTTGCAATTTTTGATTTTATTTTTTTTTCATTTGATATAGGTTGGTAGACGTATTTGTGAAACTGTCTTTTCGCGTGACTTTTGGGGGACTGAGCGCAGAATCAGCCGTTGTATATCGTGCCTGTCACGTTTAAGGGCCTTGCTCAAGAGCCCAACGGAATAAGATGCCTTCTGGCTACAGTAACAGGATATAAACCCGCAACCTCCCAGATACCAGCGCAGATCCTTAGCCACCACAGCAAATTGACTTTAAAGTCTATTAGGAAGATGCACACTCGCTGAAAAGTGCATGCAGTCGTGCTAATAAAAACTCGTCTTGCTGCTGAAATAACGTGCTCATCTACGGTAGTATCTGCGGTCGTTTTGACCATTTCAGGGTTGCAACGCACGAGTCCATAACTGGAAGGAGTGGAAAAGCTGCACGTAATAAAATCAAACATTAGGCTACACATACAGATTTCCAGGTCAGGATTGCCAACTTGGGCTTTTACAGGCCATTTTACTTTAATTATGTCGAGTTTCTTTTTTTCTCCCAATTATTAATTTTCTGAGGGTTGCTGAGTGTACTCTGGCAGCGTCAAGTGCAAGGCAAAAACGGAATCAACCCGTGACGAAAAGCTGAAAAGTAAATGTAAAAAAAATATATTGAGTCCCGAAACTATTTAATCAGCACATCGTTAGATATGAGAGGAAACTTGAATCTCTAAAGAAGACACAACTGAACACCATGAGAGTCTTCGGTTCGGCAGTTGAAGGCCAGTATGTGGAGTAGCAAATCGTTCGTGCTAAGTAACCTCACAGCGGGTGGCGCGGACCATGCAGAGGAAGTCTCAATAATACAAATGTGTATACTATAGCATATGAAAAGTCATTCTTAAAGACCTCAGGGCTCTGAATGGAGTGATCCCACTTTGTTCATAGAATTTTCTTTATACATCTATAGCGACGTGACTGGTCAGCTGGCCACCTGTACGTAAAGAACTTGAGCGCCAACATAGAATTAAATTAAGATAATACAGAATTCAATGGATGGTTCAAAGTGCCATGACGATCAAATATGCTATCTAATTAATTAGTCTCCTTGACTACCAAGAGATAGGATCAAGGATTATTTAATGTTCAGGTTACGAGCTATACCCACCCCCAGCAGCATCGAACTAAACCAGACCAGGACACTGGTCTACTGACTGGCACAACCGCCAACGCACAATGAAAAGTCAGCTCGAACTCTGTTTTAGTTTTGATTTAAAAACGAATTTAATTCCCCACTCTCTAAATTCCACAAAATTTTATTTTTCAAAATGACTCATTGGTAACAAGGAATCGTAATTATCAGTAAACTGAATTTGTCCACCGATTATAGATCAAAATGAACGATATGCCATGGGGATTGTCCTCTCACCCTAATTGTCACTTTTCTTCCTTTAAACTCTCCAGGTACATTTGTGCTTATGTTTTTGGAACATTCTGCGTTTGGTTTTTGGTCTATAGGCTGCCTGCTTTTCTTACTGTCATTCTCTCTATTAGTACCCCCTTGCTTTCTCCACATTTTCTAGTTCTAAAATCACTTCATTTATCTGTTTTCCATGAGGCTATTTGTGTTAGAGACAATCGCTGCTAAAGCTGTCATATCGCTAGAGATTCATTTCCTCTTTTGATCTGAAAGTCTTCATTTTTTAAATCTGATCACTTTGGCATTGTTCGTGGCGAGTATCAATTGGGTATCTGCCTCTTAATATTGTTAAATGGACTGATATGGTACAGCTGATCTGATCACGGACGTCCCCCGATCCCGACCGTAGCCCTAATTTTTAATGGGATCGGTGCCGTGTCGTTTCCTCGCTGACCGGATCTCGCGGGCTCCTTTTTTACTTTTTTTGTCGTCGGCTGTCAATTTTAACGTAGCAAGGCTGGATTGGGGTTGCCGAGCATTGGTTTTATTTTACTACAGTTCTATCTCAAATTGTGTCTCATGTTTTCCTATAAGGGGCTGGCTTACGTATTTCAATAAAAAATATGATCACAAAAAAATCTAATTTAAGATGCAATATTAAGTTAACGCTTTCAAAACAGCATACAGACGCACCTGATTGGTCAAAAATATCTGCCATGAAACGTGCATGGTCCTTCATTGATTTATGTGTATGCAAGAGAAAACAAAGCTGGAATCAGTTTCCGTTTTTCTGAGCTGCAAATGTTTCGTGCTTTTTTCGCTTTGGTCGCTCGATTTAAATAACACCTCTAGTTATAAATCAGCGAATCGATGAAATTACGAGGGATCATCAATGAAAAGGACACACCGTGACTAATTTCGTAATTGATGCGTTGCCCCTTAGCAGCTATTAGCAGAGAACGAAACGTCATGTGGAGCCATTAGTCTGCTAATCGTTCCGAGTTGATTTCTCCTCCTTGTGCCAGGGGAGATGTGAAAGTGTAATGTACTGGAGGTGAAAACTTGTACGACATGTCCGTGTAGCAGAAGCCCACAGGGAGCATCCGCAGAGGTGCTCTTGACGCGCATCCTTTCGGCTTGCGTTAAAGCAAAGCGGGCGCGGGCGTAAACTGACCCCTGCTGTTTGCATCTTACACTCTCACAAATAAAGGTGCCAGAGTGGTTCTTCAGAGCAAAACCATTTAAGAACGATCCACATGAAAGACACAGAAGGAATCTTTATTTATTTAGATCTTGCACAAGCTCCATAAATAAAAATGAATAGATGATAGAAGATTTATAAAATGCTAATAGGTAATGAGTTTAAATATATGCATATAATAACACAGGCTAAGTTAAGGTGTTCTTGACCTGTTCTATCCTGCTAGATAGCCTTCTATACATTAAAGATTTGTTTTGTTCACAAACTAGGAACCTTTTTAAAGCCCAAAGAACCAATTTCTTATGCAAAGAACCTTTCCCAGAATGAAGTGGTTCTTTGTCAAGCAATGGCTCTCCAATGAGCTACACTACCCAGTTAAGTGTCCTTACAGAACTGTATGGTAAGAGTGGAATACACCTGGCATCGAGGAGAGTCTCAAACTCATTTCAGTACCCAAAATCCTTCGCCTTTGAGTTTTGTACAAAAATAATTTTTCACTAGTCTTTTAAAATATTGAAAGGTTCTTGGCCGCAATATGAAAGCTCCCAGCAACATCTCCAGTGTAAAATGAACACTTGAAGACAATGTTGTCATATATAGAGTTTATAACATTATAAAAGATCATTTTATTCTGGAGACTTTTCTCAGTACAGTAAATTAATACAATATAAATGCAGTATAGTAATTAAATCTCTTTTGACACATGAGACAATGGAACATGTTAAAGAGTGTGGCTGGTGTTCAATTTTTTTGTCATTGGTACCCAACCTACAAGAACCTGAGCCTTTGACTCTGTCGCTCTATTCATTCTTAAGTTTCAAGAATATTAAAAAGCTGAAAGGCAGGCTTTCTTGAAGGACTGGTTTAGTTAAAGAGCAACCACATCTTTTTAAAGTATAAACCATCCCAGGATGTTTTACAAGTACAGAGCTATGAAACAATTATATATATTTATTATTTTTAAATTGGTGCTCAGTCAAGTTAGGTGATTTGATGAGGATGGGGAACTTGAAGCAGGAGCTTATGAATTAAAAAAAATCTTTAGAACAGTTTTGAGAAGAACAAGCCATTCAGGCCAATAAATGTCATCAATCCTCGACATTGTCATCAACATCATACATTTAAACGCTACTATTCTTGGTCAACAAGGGGTGAGTCTTTACCATGAATCTGTCTTCTCCAGTCATTTCTATCTTGTGCATTGCTCAAATTCATGCCTTTCCATTTTATGTCAGAATTTAATACCTACATCCAGGTTTTTTTGAGCCTACCATTGGGTTGACTTCTGGCAGCTTGCAAGATCATGACTTTCTTGATGCACTCATCTCAATCTCTCCTTTGCATGTGTCCAAATGAACATACACTACATTTCCTTGTTTCTTCTGCCAGATCTTACACATCAAACAGACTGCATGTTTTGTGACTTGCTCTGGGCTAACTCAGTGACACACCAGCCTTCCACCTTAGCATCCTCATCTCTGTTTGTTCTAAAGCCATGACTTCCTCACCTTTCATGTACTATGTCCACAAGTATTCATCATGGTTGGCCGCCCACACACTTTGTACATTATGCCTTTAATTTTAGAGAAACTCCTTTTGGTTAGAAGCACTCCAGAGAGTTCTCTAAACTTTGCCCAAGCACATCTTATTCTTGCAGCAACAGCATCCTTACACCCCCACACTGCACTCAGAGTGTCCCCAAGGTGATAGAAAGTTTCACAGACTTTATATGTATGGCCATCAATAGAAAGCAACAAGATTTGTGGACTTTCTTTTGGATTATCTTTACATCTCTCACAAACAAAACCATCTGTCGCTCTCCCCAAGGCTCCTCTGGTTCCACTGCATCTGCACTCTTAAAAATAACGTTTCTAAAATGGCACTTTACTGGGTCTTCATTCTAGTAATGAGGTAAAGGCAATTACAGTTTGTTTGCCCTTCTCCACTTTACGCCCATCTGGGAGTACACCAAACACAGCTGTTAATGGATTAGGAGGGATTGTGACACCAAGGCTGTCTGATAGGCATTCAAAGATTTTGGTCCAGAATGATGCTAATTTGGTGCACACCCAAAACATGTGGCCCAGTGAGGCTGGAGCTCGACTGCAACATTCGCAGGTTGGATCTTGCGCTGGAAACATTTTGGACAATGAGATAGATGTGCTCGATAAAAAAGTTTAAGTTGAATAATTGTATGCTTTAGGCCTATGGAGCTCAAGTGAATTCTGTGCATGGCTGCCTTCCATTCCTTTTCTGAAATGTTGAGTAAGAGATCCTTTTCCCACTGTACTCTGGGATCTTTGAAAGGGAAGGACTTTAAAATGTTTTTATATATTATTGAAATGCTGTCTGAGTCTTCAAGACTGGTCAATATTTCTTCTGGAATAGAAGTAGTTGGGAGGTAAGGAAAATTGGGCAGATTTCATTTAGCAAAGTTCTTAATTTGAAAGTAGAGGAAAAATTGTGTTGATGGGAAGTTAAATTTGAAGTGTAATTGTTTGCAGGATGCAAAGACCTTATCTATATACAAATCTCTGTACGATTTAATCCAATACATTCTCAAAACCTTAGAAATGATGTAATTTTGAGAGGGTGGAAGAAGGTGGTTATCGTGTAGAGGTGTAACAGATAAAAGCTTCTCTGTCTTGAAGAGCTTCCTACATTGATTCCATATTCTGAGTGAATGAAGGATAATTAGGTTGTTAGTATATTGATGATAACTTGTATTTATTGGGGTACAAAGCAAGGAATATAAAGATGAACCGCAGAATTTTATTTCTATTAAAGACCAGGCTTGTGTGTGTTCATCTATTTGTGTCAATGTCCAGGTTTCTATAGCTTGTATATTTGCCGCCCAGTAATAAAATTGAATGTTAGGTGGTGCCATGCCACCTTCTGCTTTAGGTCATTGTAGGGTTAGATGTGTGGACGTTTCGAATTCCAAATAAATGAGGTTATGATTGAATTTAATCTCTTAAAAAAATATTTTTTGTAGTATATGGGGATGCTTTGGAATAGAAAAAGAAGCTTGGGAAGGATATTTATCTTGACAGTGTTGATTCTCCCTGCATGTCTTCTTTAAGGTTTTCCATTCAGACAGCAAAATGTTGTTGAAAAAGGACTTTATATTTACTTGTGATGTTTACTCCTAGAAGGTGTTCGATCTGATGTTTTGTGTTAGAGAGTTCACTGGAAAATGCACACTTTTATCCAAATTAATTTTAAGTCCAGATATCTTTTGAAATTCTGCTAGTGCTGTAACAGCTGCACAGTTGTAGAGAAGTTTACAGTTATAAATCTGACTAGTGCAGGCCATCTACAGAAACTAAATGATTGTACAAGAAAAAAAGTGAGTGAGGCCACCAAGAGATCTCTGATAACACTGGCAGAGTTACAAGCTACAGTGGGTATGATTGTGGAGAAAGGTGCTTTACCAATTGCAGCTTTATGGGAGACAGAGAATGAAAGAAAACCGCTCAGAGCGTTTGCCAGAAAGCATTGACTCTGAAGTCATCTGGAAGAAGGTTCTGCAGTCTGATGGGATCAAAATTGAGCCTTTTGGCCATCATACGAAATACCATTTTTGGTGCAAGCTAAATGTTGTGCATTATCAAAAACACACCGTATCTACTGTGATGTCATGCTGTGGTGATGCTTCTCTGCAGCAGTTCCTGGAGGTCTTGTGAGGTTACACAATACAACACAATACAATTTATTTTTGTATAGCCCAAAATCTCACAAGGAGTGCCGCAATGTGCTTTAACAGGCCCTGCCTCTTGACAGCCCCCCAGCCTTGACTCTCTAAGAAGACAAGGAAAAACTCCCAAAAAAAACCTTGTAGGGAAAAATGGAAGAAACCTTAGGAAAGGCAGTTCAAAGAGAGACCCCTTTCCAGGTAGGTTGGGCGTGCAGTGGGTGTCAAAAAGAAGGGGGTCAATACAACACAATACACAGAACAGAACAAATCCTCAATACAGTATACAAATAAAAATGTGAGAAGTATGTAGGAGAATTTAACAGTAGATAATATCACATAATATAATTTGGATTTGTTTAGAGTCCTGGAGGCCTCATCCATCAAGCTGCCTCCCCCATTTGGCCATTCCACAGCTGAAACAGTGCTGGGCCAGCCAATCTGATGAAAGGACCCCTCTTTCCCACGATTCCTGCGATCCTCCATCAGGGTTGACTTTACCTTAGGCAGGCAAAACAACTTGGTAGGTGGGCCTTGGCACCAAGTGCCACATTTGAGTACCGAGAAGAGAAACAGAAAAGGTGAGGGTTAGTATTCAGTTATAACTATCATGTTACTTATGTTTTAGTGCTAATGACTAACAACAGAGATGCAGTCTGTACAGTTAATCAGCAGCTCTAGTCAGGATATGCTAAACTGAAGTAGTGAGTCTTCAGCCGGGATTTGAAAGATGAGACCGAAGGGGCATCTCTTATAGTAGCAGGCAGACCATTTCACAGTTTAGGGGCCCTGTAACTAAAAGCTCGACCTCCCACTGTTATTTTATTAATCCCTGGAATCCTAAGCAGACCGGCATCTTGAGATCTTAATGTGCTCTCTGGTTTGTAAGTCATGATAAGTTTAGACAAGTAAGCCGGACCTTGGCCATTTAATGCTTTATACGTTAAAAGGAGGATTTTGAAATCTGTCCTAAACTTAACCGGTAGCCAGTGTAAGGATTTAAGAACTGGAGTTATGTGTTCGCATTTTCTTGTTCTTGTAATAATTCTTGCAGCCGCATTTTGGATTAACTGGAGGCTGTATAAAGAACAGTTTGAACATCCAGTGAACACCGTATTGCAGTAGTCAATCCTACTAGAAATAAATGCATGAATTAATTTCTCAGAATCCTGTTTATTTAGAAAAAGCCTTAATTTCCTAACATTTGTAAGATGGAAGAAACATGATTTGGACAACTTTGTAATATGCGCTTTAAATGACATGCTAGAGTCAAAGATAACTCAGAGATTTTGGGCTGATTCAGTGAAATTAATGGTGATCCCAGCTGAGTTAAATGATGACAAAATATTGTTGTGATCAATGTCATTCCCTCCATCAATTAACATCTCTGTTTTATCTGTATTTAAAGACAAGTAGTTCTCATCCATCCACTCGTTTAATTCACTAACACAACTAATTAAAGAAAACATTGGAGAAACTTCATTTGATCTAAATGAAAGGTATAACTGGGTGTCATCTGCATACGAGTGAAAATTAACATTATGTTTCCTAATGATAGATCCCAGCAGAAGCATGTAAAGTGAAAACAGTAAAGGTCCCAGTACTGAGCCCTGCGGGACACCATACTGAACTTCTGTGTATAATGATG
Organism: Polypterus bichir lapradei; assembly: GCA_026402145.1. Lineage (NCBI taxonomy): Eukaryota > Metazoa > Chordata > Cladistia > Polypteriformes > Polypteridae > Polypterus > Polypterus bichir. The sequence continues at coordinate 67,077,123 of JANRMT010062807.1, forward strand.
GAGTACTGTCAGCACATTTCTATATATATTGGAATCGATTTGATAAATAAGAACTAAACCAAGCAAGCATGGTGCCTGTAATCCCAACATCATTTTCTAGCCTGTGCAGTAAAATAGAATGGTCAATGGTGTCAAATGCTGCACTTAAGTCTAACAACATAATTACAGTGGAGTTTCCTTCATCAGAGGATATCAGAATGCTGTTTACAACCCGTGTTAGTGCCATTTCTGTACTATGACCAGTGCGGTAACCAGACTGGAATTTCTCAAATAAATTGTAATGCGTAAGGTGTGACTGAAGCTGATTGGCGACTACTTTTTCTAGTATTTTAGAGAGAAAGGGTAAATTTGAAATAGGCCTATAATTATTTAGTATGTGTGGATCTAGGACTGACTTTTTAAGTAATGGTTTAATGAATGACACTTTTAGTGCATCAGGTACTGTGCCATGCAATAATGAACTATTGATAATGTTTAGAATAGGCGCTGCAAGAACATCCATGGCACTTTTTACAAGTTTTGTTGGCAGTGGATTTAGGGAACAAGTAGTGGGTTTCATTTTAGAAAATAAAGTTAAGACTTTCTGCTCAGTTACAGGATTAAAATTACTAAAGTGCTGATTGCAATGTGAGACAGGGTCTGCTAAGCTAGTACTGTGATGCTGAGATCTGGGATCTTATATTTTTAATTTTCTCATTGAAGAAGTTCATAAAGTCTGTACTGCTAATATCTGTTGGTATTTTGCACTGTTGATCTGAATTCCCATTTGTTAATTTAGCAACTGTTCTAAACAGTACCCGAAGATTTTTATAATTGCTATCTATTATTGTAGAATAGTATTCTGAGTGAGCTTTAAAGAGGGCTTTTTAAATTTATTAACACTCTCTGTCCATGCAATTTGAAAGACATGTAGCTTTGTTTTTCTCCATCTGCGCTCCAGTTTTCGACACTCTAATTTAAGAGCTTGAGTGTTTTTATTAAACCAGGGAGAGTTTCTATGTGCTTTGTAAAGGGTAACATGAATGCAGCAAAATAAGGGGAAATCCTGGAGAAAAACCTGATGTAGTCAGCAAGAAACCGGCATGTTGGGAGAAGATATGTTTTCCTGCAAACCCCAATCATATGGCCAAAAACACAATTGTTAATACCCTAGAAGGGCAGAGTGAGAGTCTAGCCAATTCAGAATTTGTTGCTGGACTTGAAAAAGGCTGTTCATTCACGATCCCCATGCAGTGGGGAAAATCTGCAGTGTCCAGTTGCGCAAAACTAATATAGGCCTGTGCAGAATTCCACATGACCGTCATCATCGAGTTCTTCCATGTGAACCCTGAATACAATGAGGACTGATTAAGGTCATTTATGTTAGGTAGAATGCTTAGACGGGGCTGGGTGGTCTTGTGGCCTCGGAACCCCTGCAGATTTTTTTTTTTCTCCAGCCGTCTGGAGTTTTTTTTTTTTGCTTTTTCTGTCCTCCCTGGCCATTGGGCCTTGCTTTTATTGTATGTTAATTAGTGTTCCCTAATTTTATGTTCTTATTTATTTTGTCTTTTTTGTCTTTCTTCATCATGTAAAGCACTTTGAGCTACATCTTTTGTATGAAAATGTACTATATAAATAAATGTTGCTGTTCTTGGTGCACACAGGCTCAAGGCTGTCATAGCTGCCAAAGGTGCATCTTTGATAGGGGTGAATACTTATGTGATCAATTATTTTGTGTTTTGCATTTCTAATTAATTTAGACCACTATGCAGAGATCTGCTTTGACAATAAAATGTCTCTTTCTACTTGTCAATGTTAAAAAAGTCACATTAAACCCAAGGTGTTTCTGTGTTGCATAATAAAATGTGAAAAATTCCAAGAGGTTAATACTTTATATAGGCACTGCATCTATTCTGAACCAACAGTATGTTTCTACTTGGTTAATGGGAAAAGAATAGTTGATTTATATTACTATACCACGCAGTAATCCCTCCCTAGATTCTTAATCCCATTTAATACAGTTACAGGCAGAGAAATGGTGGCCATTTTCTTTGGTATATTAGGGACTTTCAGAATGCTAACATAATACATATAGAACTATGTACCAGACATGTTCAGGCTATGTGTGAAGTGTTGCTTTATAGTTTATAGCTTTCATAAAAGACTAGTGATTCCTGTCTAACTGGTATTATATGTTGGGTTTGAACTGGGAATTTTGTTCTGAGCTCTTCACTTATGGTGATCAATCTTACAACCTTGTCCTATAACATTTGTTCCCAAACAGTCCCCAGGACTGATATTTACTCGATTATGTTGACCTCTTTTGTAAGTTGCTTTGGATAAAAACATCTGCTAAGCAAATAAATATAAATGTAAATACATTTCATAACCATTACTGTTCTCTTCCTCTTAGTATCTAGTAAACACATAAACAGCATTCTCTAACCTTCTTAACCTAATTCAGGGTCTTGGGACTATTATGGTAGCATCCTGGGCAATGCAGGAACCACAATGTAGAGTTACCAATTAACTTAACATATCCATCTTTGGGGATGTGGGAGGAAAACTGGAGTTCCTGGAGGAAAACCACATAAGGAAAAGATGCACAATCCAACAGCAAGACATGAGATTTGGGTCTTCCTGAGTTGCTCTTGAAGTGGGAGGAAGTTATGCATATTCTTTGAGTTGGTGTGGGTTGTCTTTAGGCACCCCATCATTTCTCTCCATATTCTAAATATCTGTATATTAGACTGATCAGCAGCTCTAGAGTGGTCTTACAACTGGTGGTTCCTTAAAATGGCCTGGACTGTCCAGAACTTGCTCTTATGTTTCACTGAATGCTGCACAGAAGTTTCAGCTTCCTGTGGCCTTATCTTATATATAAACATCTACGCGTGGAAGTGTGAGTGTCTGTCCGGCCCGGAAGTGAGACGTGGAGATGGGGTAAGGGCTCCTCCTCCGAGGAAACAGAAAACTAAACTCTTTACATTTGACATTTTTTTCTGATGATTTCAATAGTTTTTAGGACCCTGGGCTTTTTACAGCATGGGCTTGCACAGCTAGTATTGGAATAAGCAGCTTCGTAAAAGTATTGGATGAATTAAAAACTCCTGGAGCTAAATATTTGTTTGAATAAAAACTGTGTCAGAGTGTATTGGCAAAAGGTAAAAAAATGTAAAGGTTATCCCAGTGTTGTAAAAAAAAAACAGAAAAGAAGGTTAGAGATACAACACGTGTGGCCACCATTGGGTGTGTCATTACTCGGCCTTCATTATTTAAGCTTTGAAAATCCACTGCTAGCTTTTAAGTGTTTCACTTTACTTCTCCTCCAACCACAGCACTGCCCAAGCAGAAGCCACATGGACATACAGAGTTAGGTTGGGAAGTCATGTCCTGGAGCTCAGCTGCCCCTACACGCCACTGACAAATCTAGCATCATTTTCAGCCACCAGTTATCCACAACTGTTATTACACAGATTCATGTAAAGTAATATAATACTAAGTTGTCAAAATGAATGCAGGGCTGACAGTGTGAAACACATTGATAAATTAACATTGATGTTTAGATTATAATCTGTAAAAGTCCTCTAGTGTTCATCTTCACATTTTCTGAATAATGTCACTTTCAGTCGGCTATTACAGTGTCAATTATAGATTTCACACAGATTTCTGGTTTAATTGAGAAGGACCGTTCTTGTTTTAGAACATTTCTTGTTCACTTTTATACTCCGTATACAGTATATATAATTTTCATGTGTTTTTTTTAGTAACTACTCTGGCTTTCATGCCTACTACAATTTTGTTTTGCACTTACATTGCAAATCTCTGCAAACAGCAAAATAACACCAACTGTTCAATGGGTTTAAAAAATATTGTTTTTGGTTAACTCTTGATTATTCTTCCAGTGATGACAGAAGGTCATTATTACATATGCTGTGTCATTCATGCTCTACCCCCACCGTCAGTCTGATGGGCACATTAGGATCCTTCTGGCAAAAAGAGATCAAAACTGCACTTTACCTTTTTAGTGAGTGGCAGAGACACTTCAAAGGACAAATGGCTTTCACAGGTCAAAACGTCAGCAGGGATTATTATACCAAAAGATGAAAGAATTGCAACAAAACTAGGCAAGCAAAAGGCAAAAACCTAAACTATTACTTAAATTGGAGTTTGCCTAAAATTCAGCTAAGGCAGAACACTTTTGTTCAGAGTCAGTTGGTTTCCACCATTTTAGGTAATGACAATCCTTTCATGGGCTATGCCTTCCAAAGAGAGACAGATGACCACATACACAGAGATCGATATCATGTCAGAGACAACCTAATTGTGTTCAATGATATCTTCAATTTCAACACCATTACCAAAGAAAAGTAAACACCGGATGTCATACTCATTAAAATATTGTTTCAAGTGAATCGATTTTGTTCAAAAGCAAAGACAATATTAGGAGTGCCATATTTTCAATATCAAATTTGGTTGATCCATTCATGAATTAGGCAGCTGCCCACTCACACAAATATTACGCCAAGAGCAGTCAACGTGTACAGTTAGGTCCAAAATCTTTGGACACAGACAACTTTTTTCTAATTTTGGTTCTGTACATTACCACAATGAATTTTAAATGAAACAACTCAGTTGAAGTGCAGACTTTCAGATTTAATCCAGTGGGTTGAATAAAACGATTGCATAAAAATGTGAGGCAACTAAAGCATCTTTAACACAATCCCTTCATTTCAGGGGGCTCAAAAGTTATTGGACAAATTAAATAACTGGAAATAAAATGTTCATTTCTAATACTTGGTTGAAAACCCTTTTCTGGCAATGACAGCCTGAAGTCTTGAACTCATGGACATCACCAGATGCTGGGTTTCCTCCTTTTTAATGTTCTGTCAGGCCTTTACTGCAGCGGCTTTCAGTTGCTGTTTGTTTGTGGGCCTTTCTGTCCGAAGTTTAGTCTTCAACAAGTGAAATGCATGCTCAATTGGGTTAAGATCAGGTGACTGACTTGACCATTCAAGAATTTTCCACTTCTTTGCTTTAATAAACTCCTGGGTTGCTTTGGCTGTATGTTTTGGGTCATTGTCCATCTGTATCATGAAACGCCGCCCAATCAATTTGACTGCATTTAGCTGGATTTAAGCAGACAGTATGTCTCTGAACACCTCAGAATTCATTCAGCTGCTTCTGTCCTGTGTCACATCATCAATAAACACTAGTGTCCCAGTGCCACTGGCAGCCATGCACGCCCAAGCCATCACACTGCCTCCACCATGTTTTACAGATGATGTGGTATGCTTTGCATAATAAGCTGTTCCACGCCTTCTCCATACTTTTTTCTTGCCATCATTCTGGTAGAGGTTGATCTTGGTTTCATCTGTCCAAAGAATGTTTTTCCAGAACTGTGATGGCTTTTTTAGATGTTCTTTAGCAAAGTCCAATCTAGCCTTTCTATTCTTGAGGCTTATGAGTGGCTTGCATCTTGCAGTGCACCCTCTGTATTTACTTTCATGCAGTCTTCTCTTTATGGTAGACTTGGATATCGATACGCCTACCCTCTGGAGAGTGTTGTTCACTTGGTTGGCTGTTGTGAAGGGGTTTCTCTTCACCATGGAAATGATTCTGCGATCATCCAACACTGTTGTCTTCCGTGGATATCCAGGTCTTTTTGCGTTGCTGAGTTCACCAGTGATTGTTTCTTTCTCAGGATGTACCAAACTGTAGATTTTGCCACTCGTAATATTGTAGCAATTTCTCGGATGTGTTTTTTCTGTTTTCGCAGCTTAAGGATGGCTTCCTTTACCTGCATGGAGAGCTCCTTTGACCGCATGTTGTCTGTTCACAGCAAAATCTTCCACATGCAAGCACCACACCTCAAATCAACTCCAGGCCTTTTATCTGCTTAATTGATAATTACATAATGACGGACTTGCTCACACCTGCCCATGAAATAGCCTTTGAGCCAATTGTCCAATTACTTTTGAGCCCCTAAAATGAAGGGATTGTGTTAAAAAATGCTTTAGTTGCCTCACATTTTTATGCAATCTTTTTTGTTCAACCCACTGAATTAAAGCTGAAAGTCTGAACTTCAACTGCATCTGAGTTGTTTCATTTAAAATTCATTGTGGTAATGTACAGAACCAAAAATTGAAAAAAGTTGTCTCTGTCCAAATATTTATGGACCTAACGGTACATCAGTCAAAAATCCAAAGTGACGATTTGGACTTGATCACAATATGGAGGGTATTGACAACACTGGAAAATGTGCATGCTACATCTGAGGATGTCTAAGACAAACCCAGGGAATTCACTTAAGAAGACAACGGTTAAAAATGCAAAATCTATGAATTATTAAATTAACTCTTCAATTTACTTTCTAAGACATGGAAGTGGCACAGAGTTACAAGTACCTGGGGGTTCACATGAACAGAAAAGAGGAACGGTCTCACAACACAGTGGCGCTGTACAAGAAGGGCCAGAGCAGAATGTACTTGTTAAGGAGACTCTGGTTTTTTGATGTAAGCTGCTGGAAATGTTCTACCGGTCAATAGTAGCCAGTGTGGTGATGTACGCTGAAGTCTCCTGTGGAAGTTTAAAAGAAACACAATGCCTGAACAAACCTATCAGGAAAATCTGCATCATCACAGAGCGAACTCAGGGCATGGCCAAAGCTGTTGTGGAAAACAGGATGGCAGCAAAATAGGATGCCATCATGAAAAACCCTACACCCCCCCCCCCCCCCCCCCACCACTTGGAGCACTTTTAGCCATAGGCTCATTCCACCATGGTGTGCTAAGAAACGCCTCTGGGGGTCTTTTAATGCCCACTGCTATCAGGCAATTCAATGCTTCCTCCCAATGTACTCATTAAGTTTATTCATTAATTCATTCATTCATTCATTTATCATTTGTTTGATTGGCTGTATTACCTGTCCTGTGACTTTGTATTCTTGTATTTTTATGTTTCTGTTGCTGTTTGCATTGGAATTTCCCCCTGGGATTAATACATTTTTATCTTACTTTATTTTATCTTTATATTAAGATTATGTATAAGGAACACATATAAATCTATGTATTAATTATTAAGTTGAATATTTAAATATACAATTGATATAAATTAATGGAGTATTTTAGTGTGATAAAACACAATGAATGCCTTTCATATTCTGGCTTATGGAGGCTTTTCAAACATTTCTAATCCATTTGCTGCATTCCTGACATAATGTTCTACCTTTATTCTTTAGCAGTGCAGCAGAGCCTGTCTATAAAAATGAACACATTGACTTTACTTTAAATGATGAAAATGGCATTGTCCCCACAGCACAGTGCATTTATTGTAGCTTTCTTCCCGCATTTCCTTTTTATTCAGATTAGTTGGTACTACCCACTTTATTTGCGCTTTGTAAATCACAGGCTTGTCAATCTCACCTCACTGTTGAGGTATCACTTCTTTCAATAGGCAGTATCTCTGTCTGTGTTGCTTTATGCATGTGTGCCAAGTCATATATAATAGAGCACCGTGAATGTAAGACTGAAAATCGGATTATATAAACTAGCTTTTGAATGTGTGGGCATGTCATTAATCAATGCTGCATCAATCCTGTGGTTTAGTCATGTTATACAGGCCAGTTCATTCATGTTTGGAATATAAAGAATTTAAAATGAAAGGCAAATGGTCAGATAGGATAATAGGACCTAGAAAAAAAATCCGATAACAGCGCAAAAACTGTATAAATTCTCAAAAATGTATAAATTTGAAGCATGCAGTAAATACACATCATCAAAATAAATGTATATGTACTGTAAATTTGTAGAAATGTCTATAAGCAAACTTTCTGCTATGATTTACAAGAAATGTCTTTTAGTACAATGTTTTAACGCTGTAATGACTTACTGTATGTGCTTTAAGTGCTTTCTTAGGTGCCATCACCCTGTGCTTACTCAGTTTCTCACGTGTGTACTTCCCTTTAAAAGCAGTTACACAGTAAGAATGACTAATTACACTGTAGTTCCATACGTAATTACAGCCTAGTTAGAGCAGACATGCACTGAAATTAGAGATATAATGTAAAGTGTCATCAGACTCTCTCCTAAAGTGTTACTATTAAAAAGTTGCCAGCTGTACACTGTTTGTACGTAAAGTGTGTATTCCTCCAACTTCAGCTCAGTGTGGCTTTAAAATCTAATCTTGCACAGATTTTCTTCACACCTAGATGAGGTACAAACAAAATTGCTCAGTAGTGTAATGGCACTTGAAGTGAAACAGAGTACTGCATATAAAAGTGATCTTTATTGGATGGTTGATAAAAGTTTTAATAATGAAGCAAAGAAACAAAATCCATGAATCATGCACTAATGATACAAACACTAAAAATGACTAAATATATCTCAAGAGGTGCTCATGTGTGATGACCAAATCTCTTGTTTATTCACCAGATTTGATATAATGTCAAACTTTAACGTGTTCTCTCACATCAGGCTTCTGGCCCATGCTCATGTCTTCAGCCCTTCAAGATTAGACTAAGATGTCACCTCAGACTCTTCTCACATGAGCCACCATTAAACCAAAACCAAGGTCACTTCCTCAAAATTCTAAAATCACTTTTAGGAGCACTGCACCTCTCCTTTCATTATATCAAGTCTGTAGATTCTGGCATCCAACTATGCCTATGCCTTAAATTACTTTACAAGGGGCACAGCTAACTTTCATTTGTGTATCTGGTCAACTTCAATCTGGGAGGTCTCTAGTGTTACCCTAGTGTTACCCTTCCTCATGGCACCCCTTCACACAAGTGTAGCTCTTTTTACTTTCAATGGTATTATTAAGTCAGTTCCACCCATGAGGAATGCCTTGGGACACAGCAGATATGTTCTGTCAAGGCCATGTCACACTGTGAGACTTTTTCAGCAATTTTTACTCATACCCTTCATTTTCATAATCCTGGTGAGTCTGAGGCAGTCAGCAGCGTGCTATGCTCCTAAGAAGGCCAGTGACATGATGTGACATACTCCAAGCCTCACTCCAACAACTTCACAACTTGCTCTAAGCAATTCAAACATGTTTGATATTGTCTTTGGCCATAGAGGTGAGCAGGCAACTAATGAAGTGCAATGCATACAATGCAGAATAATGCATCTCACAAACAGAAGAAAAGCTCTTGTGTTTAATGTCTCATGTTTTATGTACTACAGCAGAAAATTGCAGCTGAACTTGCTATACCTCTCAACCCTTCATACAGCACAGGCAGCACAGAAAAAGGGATGTGCATGACTGTGCTGGAAGTCTGGGCACATGATCACTAATTATGACATGACCAGCTATTTTCAATCAATTAATCTGACATGATTTTCTGATACACTCCATGATTAGAAGTCACGTAATGTAACATCAGCTTTAGCTGCTTCTTTCTATTTCCTATATTTGGCAGTGTTCTATCTTACATCTAGCAAGATATGGAAATTGCATTAAATATGATGCTGCACAAAAGAGAAATTGAACTGCAGGTCATTTTAACAAAAGGAACTTTGTGAGAACCACAAGTCTCTAACAGACAATATGAGGCACCACAGTGAGGATTCCTTATTTCATGTTTCCTATTCTTTAGTTAAATCCAACATTTGAGTGCACATGTCATCACCTATATATCTGTATGACACTATTGGCTACATTTCAAGAGCTTCAATATAGCAGTATAGTAAATTCAAGGATACAAGCCCCATTTTTTGTATATTTAATTTTTCTGAATTTCTTTTTTCTAGTTCAGCCAGGTATACTCACACCTACTAGTGTCGAATGGATCAGTGTTTGTTATTTTCTAGTAGAAAATGTGTATTGCTTAGGTTTTTTTGTTATTTCATTTTATTAAATGTATCCATTTATTGTTTGAATTTTCTGCTTCTTCTGTGCTTCGTACTGTTTTGTTAAAATCTTTAGGGACAATCAGAAATGGTTTCAATAATTCTAGCTACTTAACATCAAGAACAGCTTATGAGTTTACAACTGAAGAATTAACTCTTTTCAGCCGTGGCTTTCATTTACCAGGCATCACTTAGGGAGACACAACATAACATAACATTCTCAAAACCACTTAATCCATTTCAGAATCAAAGGGAATGTTAATGTAACATATTAATATTTCATCAATATGATCCAGTGGTACAGTGGTGAATAAGCCTTGAAGTCTCTTTTTAAAGTCTAAGATGTGTCCCCTGATGTGGTAGACTGTGCTCATACAGTATATCCTCACTCTGCGATGCATGTTTTTTGACCTTCTTTTCATATTCAAATATTTCTGTTCCTGAAGTTTCTGATATTGTCCTGGGTACGAAATGGAGGCATGTGAGACAAGTCATCTATATATATATATATATCTTTTCAGAATCAGCATTAATTTGTGGACAACAGTTTAATGAGATGGCAACATGTTCCTGAGAGTATTTCTTCCTTGTGAACAGGAGATACATTAAACTGTTCAGGTAAGAGGCCTTTTGCTTCTATTCTGAAGTCTTGTCACACTGCACAGGTGTGTTCAGTGCATGCAGGGAAATTTGGAGGAAATGTAGTGTTTTTTTAAATACGTTTCACTGAATTAGCTTTGAATTTTAGAAAATTAACCTTGAACTTTGATAACAATGTCTAAAACATTTTCTAGTGTTGTAAGAAACTAAAACACAATAATATCAACATGTTCTGCTGCCAGTATGTGTTTGTTCATTTTGGGGGTAAGTGTAGAGCTGGTGCCATTGTAAAATAAAGGCAATTTTCAGAGGAGCCCCCTGTTTCACCTTCTCTTCCTCAACTGCTTTTAAAAGCTGCCAAAGAGGTCCCAATCTCTTTCTCTCCCTATTATCTTCATTTTGCTTGAGAACATATAATCTGAAAATGGAATGGTCATCAGCATAAGAAAATAAGAACATAAGGAATCTTACAAATGAGAGGACACCGTTCAGTCCATCAGGCTTGTTATTTAGCTTATTGCTAAGCTTTCCAAATATCTCATCTAGATACTTCATAAAGGTTATCAAAGTTTCTGCTTCAACTACCTAACTCAGTAGTTTGATCCAAATCTACACAACTCTTGGTAGTTTGTTTCCGATTCCAACAATGTTTTGTGTAGAGAAGTACTTTCTTCCTTCAGTCCTAAATGACCTTCCCAATTACTTCCACTGATGTCCTTTAGGTATGTGATTCACTGTTAAGTTGAAAGAATTCTGCTGGATCTATTTTATCAATGCCTTTGAGAATTTCAAGACCTGGATTAGGTCCCCACGCAACCACCTCCAACAGAGGATAAGGTCTTAATTCTCTGAGTCTGTCAAAGTACAATATGTCCTTATACCCTGGGATGCACCTGGTTGCTCTCTGGTGAGCAAGTTCTGCGGTGTCTTACGTGTAGTGTACTGACCAGAACGGCACACAATACTCCAGGGGCAGTCTAACTAGAGCCTTATATAGTCCAAGAATAACTTCTGTTGATTCATATTCAGCAGTTTTTACAATATAACCTAACATTTTCTTTAATCACCTTTTTAATCACTTCTACACTTGACTTTAATGACAAAAATGTAATGTCAACAAAAACCCCTGAATCTTTTATAGCATTTGCTTTCTGTAGGACAGTGTCTTCCATCTTGTATTTATAACCAGTGTTCCATTTGCCCATGTGTAGCACTTTGCCCTTTTCTGAATTAAACTGTATTTTCCAAGTTTTTGCCCAGTTCTGAAGTTACCCATATCTTTTTGAAATATCACAAGTTTATTAACAACACTGAAATCTGTGTCATTAATATGAATCAGAAGAAGCAGCTGACCCAGGACAGTACCCTCCATGATGGACTCCAATGATTCCATTCTTATTTGTTCTCCTTGTCTCCTGACCGTTATTACCACCATTTGGGCTGAATGAAGAGTTAAAACGCCAAGGCTGCATGTTTTTTGCATCACAATATATTTTCATTTCATTTTCAAGTAGAGACCTAAAAATGAAGGCCTTTGGTCCAATTATTATTACCAAGCCCAGAGCTGGATTGTCCATTCCTTGGCTGGCTGTAGCACCTTAAGGGTACTTGATGATGCTCTTGTGAAGTCTTCTGTTGGTGGTAAAGCTGGGTTGAAATGAAGGTTTAGAAGTGAAGACAGTCCCAGTCAGCAAGCAGTCCATCATAGGGGTCCCTTGCATTGAATGTGTGGAGTACAATATGAACAAGTTATATAGGTAAGAGGTTACAGATAGCAGGAACTGTATGTAGATGATTTTGAAGTTTCTTCGAATCCCCATTAAGAAAAAACCTAAAAGGTTAGTTGGTGCCTTTCATATTAGGTGATCTGATAACATCTGGACACAGTGAAAATTCAGCACAAGTCAAATTCACATACACACACGCGCGCGCACACACACACACACACACACATTCAAAAGGTTTAGAAATTCCACTCAACCTGACAACAAATCTTTGCCGGTGACATGAAGTGAACACAGAAATTCTACAAAGGCTAAAAACCAGCCTAGTGCTAAACCTGTGCTAAATTACAGTGGTTGTCCACAACAATGATTGGATGTCAAGGATTTTCAACATTTTGACCAAATAAGAAGCCAGTGTTATAGAGAATAGAAGAACTCATCACAACAGATAAAATGAAGCCTATGGCCTACAAAAAAATGTTTTTTGTATTGAAGTGGAGTGGTAAATGAGCAAGTTATCTGCTGTATTGTGAGTTAAAGGTAAGGATTTATTCTTTTGGAAGAAGGTGAATGCTGGGTTGCCTTGGGGATCATGGAACCTTCACAACTGAAGAACACGAGGAAAACTCCATTACTCAGACATTGGGGAGCAGCTACCTAATAAAATGCCTCTTTTGTATCCCTGGCCTGGTCTACACATTATGAGTTGGCTTCTGAAAATGGTCTCTTTATTCTTCTGTAAACTGAAAGAATCATTAGTATATGTTTTGCTAATATATTATAAAGCTCTGTATCTTGAGCCAAGCTGTAATCTACACCCACTGAATACAGTATGTGTGCCTGAAGCTAAACTACTGTGAAAAATAAAAGAATAAGTCCTTGAAAATGTAAAAATAATTGTGTCGAGTCGCAAAGGTCATCTATCGCAGTGGGTGAATTTCTCTGTGTTGGAAACTAATCTGAAGAAACAGATAAAGGGACGTTAAAGCTGATAAGTGTTCATTAGGCAATATTATACATTATCCAAGACATATAGAATTAAAACATTAGAAAGTAAAAGACTAAGTTATGTGGCAGCTCTAAATTGACCTTGCATCAGCGACTGTGCCCCATAATGGATTGGCACTTCATACAGGTTTGTTCCCAACTTGTGCCCATTTTTGCCAGGATAGGCTCTACATCCCCACAATCCTTCAGCCTGACTTACTTTAAATGAAGCAAATTGAATTTTACAATGCAGATATGAAAAAATTGAAAACATCATTTATAAAATATTGTCTAATCTATTTCAGCACTCCCTTTGGTTCGGAAAAATGACGATGTAAATGTGACTGGAGGTAATAAGAATGGTGAAATATCATTGGCCAGTAAATCCTACCAGTGTCCTTTATAAAAAAATATAAAGTGTAGTTTGAAACAACCTATAGAACAATGAAAATCATATTTTGAATGAAAGCTAGCATTGGTTTTGGAATGGCCGTTCCTAACAAACCAGTACTTTAGGTGTTTTGAACAAGCAAATGAGGTAGTAAACTCAATCAAAATATATAACATAATATTCTTATACTGTACTTCTCAAAATATATTTTATAAAGTTCTGCATCAAAGATTAATCCCAAGGTTAGAAGTCATCGGTGCATTGAAACATCGGAGACAGTACGTCCAAGCGAACGTTGAAAAAGAAGTGCTTGAGTGGCAGAGATGAACAGGTTTTCTTTTAGGGTGGACAATATAAATAGTAATTAGTAATATAGGCACCGGTCAAGCTTGTTATTCAATCAATATTCTTTCACCAAAACCAACATGTAGTACAAACATGTTACTTAAAAAGGCCACACCAGTCTATGTTTGTTATTTCTTTTGCCTTTATTAATATAATACCCAAATGAAAACATCATTCTGAAGCCACTGTCAAAAATTCTTAATGAAATTAAACACAATACTGTGAAAAAACTTAGCAACTGAAAAAATCTGAGTGATATATTAAAACACCTTAACTATTAGCTAAACAAACAAGATGCCAGATGTATTTACTGCATTTCCTACATTATGAAAGCCCTCTTGGTTATGGATGAATCCCAGAATCAATGTCACAATTTGTAGTTAGATCATTCAGAAATTAACCTGCTGTTTTGCAAGTAAGTAATGAAGTAATGTAGATATGGTCCTGAGATGACAGGAACAAACATTGTTTTGATATTTTTCAGAATTTATCAAAATTGTGTCTATCAGCCTGCTTTAAATGAAGAAATGGGTCAATAATTAAGATTCAATGAGAGGTTCCATCACAAGATAAGAGTGGTTGTTGATTATTGAATGGGCCAGTAGCCGTAAGTCATATTTGGTTGTCAAAACTCCAAAGAATAGTCCACCTTTAGTCTCATGTGTGACCCCAGATCAAAGGTGATTGTTACCCAAGCAGCTTTAGGTCTTGGGGTTTATTCAAATCTCATGCACTCCACTGCTGTTCCCTCACTGATGACTGATCAATTGTTGCTTTTTGTTGATTAATGTGTAATCATAAGGTGAACTGCTTCTAAAGTTCACATTCATTCAGGTGACTAGGTTCAGATATAGCAGTCAAATCGTAGGCATGAGTTCCCACTTATCTGTGGAGGTTTGAAAACTAAACAGATGAATGGGATATTCAGAATGATCCTTGCATTATTGTATCTATATTAGTAAGTGTGAGTGCACATGACTGTGTGAGTATACACTATGATTGAATTGGCACCCCATCTAGCGTGAGTCCCGTGGAGCAGAGACAGGCTGTAATACCCCACTACCCTAAAAGATGTGCTAAGAATGTCCCAAAAATGTTTCTGTGAGCTTGCCCATTGGAAAATGTTACAGCTCAAAGGCTGATATGTGATGGCTCATGAGACTTTAAAGAGATTCTCATTTATGTTTCATTTAAGGATCAACTTTGTCACAGATATTTCACCTGAAACTCCTTAGGAGAAATAGCTTTAGACAAAAAAGAGACTTGACATACTGAGGTAAAGGGAGTCAGAATGGAGAATTTTGTTTGAAAAATATGTTATATTTTGTGAGATCTCTTTCTAGTGTTGTTTTAATCTCTTTCAAAATTTCACATTTTTTACTTATTATTGGATTGATGCCTTTATCCAAGGTGACTTAGAACATCTATGATATAATCAGCTACATTTCGTTCTCCAGTTGGAGGGCAGGCAGATCAAGTGTCTTGCTTGGGGTCACACAGTGCCAGTAGCAGGATTTTAACCTAAAACCTCAGAGTTTAAAGTCTTAACCACTGTGCCACACTGCCTGCCTTTTCTTCCAGAATGAGTATGATCTGTTTGGAGAACAGCAATATAATTATCAGCAATTAATAGTGTTATTCAGAAGCAAGGACTACAGTTTTGTAATCATAGTAAAGTGTTTTATTACCACAAACAGCTATCCGTACATTTCACCATACGTTACTGATCGCACAATGCAAAGTCGAAACCTACTTGGAAAAACCTAATCCTATTATGTGACTTTGCTGAGAACTCTGCTGAAATTCAACAGGAACACTTGTTCGAATACCGGGGTATTTTGTCTCAGGAGATAAATCTGAGAGGTATGAGACAAAAGACAATTTATTTATTTCTGATTTCATTGTTTTCTAGGAGAAATCAAAAAGATATTAGGGAGATCTCTTGTTTGATTTTCATTCCTATAGGTGGAAATAGAAGTTTTCTCTGTAATAAAATTTATATTGAAATCCTTCTTTTATTCATTTTGTTTTACTTTGAATAAAGAGCCTATTGAGGAAAGTGGCAAAACTGTATTAACTAGAGACCTGTTAAACAGCAGCATTCTTGTAACATATGCAGCTTAAATCATGCTCAATTAAACAGTCTAATATTATCATTTCCTTAAAAATTAGGATCATCCTTAAACACTTACTTAATGACACAACCACTTTCCATGCTCTTCCTCTGTTGAAGGTCCCATTGGTGATTAGTTGATCACGCCAGGCCAGACCTTCTTCTCCATAATGTTTAAGAAAGCTGGGTATGCCCTGAGTCTCCTCTGAGTGGGCCACAACCAGTGCACCCCTCACAAGGGGCAGTCATAGAGCATCAGCAGAAGATGCAAAAGCATCCTAACTGACTATGCTCAATTGCAAGCATCATATGCACTTTTTGAAATCATCCTGGCTTACTAAACAGACGCCTATCACAATCGCTATTCAGGCACTACTCAAAACTCATGACCATGCAGTTGTTCAAGATAGGGATATAACAAAGCCGAAAATTTTTTATTTTTCACTAGTATGCTCCTTCAGTGCTGCTGTGGCAACTCAGACTTGTTGGTCAATCCCACAATCTCCTTTACCTTAACTTGTTTTAAAAACCACAAGGTAGAAAATCTGCTTCACTTGGGGCTGCTTCTTCCCTTAATTTACAGACCAAGTCATTTTTTTCCTCTAGTGAGAACCATAGCCTTATATTTGGGGCAACCAATTCTCTTCCTAAAGGATTAACACTCACATATAAACTGCTCCAGTGCGAAAATGGACTCAGATGAAGCTAAGGTGACAGCAAATTTCTGGGCTCCAAGCTCTACAACGATTGACCATACCTTAATTATACACTTTGTCCATTAAATTAATAAACAAAACCAGATATAAGATGTACTCTTGATGGAGTCCTTCACCAAATTTAAATGCTAAGTATACAGCTCTCACCCAGCACATGGTACCAACAAGGAACTCGGACCTCAGAAGCCTATACTGTTTAACATTATTCCCACAACTCCCCCAACATAAACTGCTGCTCTGCTGTGTCACAACCTGAGCAGAATCCACATTCCTTCTCTTGGATGTGGAGTGCAGCCTTTGGCTGGAATCTCCAATTTCTTGAATCCAGAAGGTTGGAGACTGTGAACAGAACACTCAGTGTCCACATCCTCTCCAAAGTATCAGGATAATACACACATTACAATTCATTAAGACAAAAACAGATACATACTAAGTGCTCTTTCTAATTAAATTTCACTTTCCTACCAAACAGGAGAGAGCAACAGCAGGCTGAGTAGAGTAGAAGGTACTGTAGTAAAAAGTAAAATGGCCAGAGGGCTTGCAACAATTGAGCATTCCTATTTATTGCTGGAAAGTGCAAGTTGAGGATAACATTAATGAGGACTGCCATATGTTGAAAATTCAATTCTCAGTTGTGCCTTATAATGCAAATATAATTTTTATACATGATCAGATCTACTATATCTAAGCCCTTGTAGAGTCCACTGAGAATGTAAAAAGTAAACGTATGCCCAGCTAACGTGAACATATTAGACTGCCAACAGCAGAAGAGTTCTAGCTGCCTGGCTTAGTAATATGCAGCATATCCAGAGATCAAGGGTGTCATTGGTTTTGATTTCAGAATGTGACATTAACCTGCAATTGCTGAGCACTTTGAGTAGTGAGAAAAGCGCTATATAAATGCAAATTATTATTATTATTATTATTATTATTATTATTATTATTATTATTATTATTATTATTATCCTGATGAATAAATTGCAGTACTGCTCAAGGAATAGACAACCTGAAATGAGCCTGGGGACAGAGACAACAGAAGTCAAGGACCAAAGACAAGAAGAACGTTTTGAAATATGAGTTGGCTACACCACCCATGAAGGTCCCAGCAGCAGTTCAGAAATAAAATGTATTGGCATGTGAGGTTTCATTCACTATATTCAAATAATGAAGAGGTGAGGAAGGTGTAAATGAAAACTAGAACAAAGGTAAAGTTTTGGTGCACCCTTAGGCAAAACCCATATAACTGCAAAATGAAATAACAAACACGATTTACCATGTGTTATGAATAACGTCTCAACCGACATGAGTCAATTACTAGACTGAATGCAAGATAGTGGTGGAGCTGGTTATGGGACATACAAAACGGGAGAGACGGGATCAGGGGACCGGAACCAGGAACTGAAGTCATTCCTGTTCCCATCACCAGTTGTTATGTCTGCAGAAGAAAAGGGAGGAGAAGCATTAGGCAACAGTGCCAATCCTGGACTCGGAGTGGAATTACCATTAGATGAGCCCTGATGGTGACTCCCAATTACACATGTGTGACAGAGAGATCGAAAAAGCTAATTCAATTTAGCTGGGTAAAAAGATAATACAATTATTTAGACCATCCATAATGGGTGAGAAAATGCCAGTGAAGCCAAGTAAAATACCTCTTCTGATAAATTATTCCATAACGGATGGTCTTTAATTGCTGTCTCCATCTTCAAGGTGCCCGTAATGCTGCTATAACCTGCAAGCCATCCTATGGAGAGACATTAAGAAAACAACAGCTGATACCTGAATATAATCAGATCTGTTTGAACATTAGTTATTAGAGCTTATAATTACAAAACTAAAGATTATAAATAACATTTCAAGTGTCTTACTCCATTTTAAGTTAAAATGTATGTCAATTAAGAACATAAGACCAATTTTGATGAGAGTAGCCCATTCACTCCAGTATAGATCATCCATCCTTATTCACCTAACATGTGCAAATATTTAAGCCCTATTTGGACAGATTTATTTTTACAACAGAAGGTCGGGTAAAGTAGTTATTACCAGATGACCAGAATTGCTCGAATGATGGTTACTGGCATGTTGATTCGAATGGAACTACCTTTTACCTTGTGTTACTTATGATAGACTATTTCTAGAAGGTTAAAGGCTCCATAAACTTTACTAAAGTGTGAACACAGGTGCTGGAAAAATTACTGACATGAATGATTTAGACGGGTCCTCCAGCAATATACTTTACCCAATGCCCCAAGTGGGAAAAGATTGAACTGCACCAGTACCCTTTGTTGTATGTACTGAATAACAGGGAGATGGGGGGTATCTGAGGTCTGAAGGAACTCTTATATGCACAATTCATATTGAAATGCCCAAGGATGGGTTCCCCCTTGGAGTGTTGGTATAAATAAAAAGGGTCGCTAATGTGGTTGGAATTGATGGTATGCACTGGGACACCTACATTAACTACCAGCAGTTGAGGTACTAGCTTTTTTGCTGCCCTAGGCAAAAGTGAAAATGTCGTGCCCAAACTAAAATGACTTGAAGGCAATTGCCGTACGTATATTGCAGGTCTCCTGTTGCGATTCATGGGTCCATTGTATGTGGATGTCAGATCCAAGAGTAGTGTTGGTCCCCCTTGGAGATTCACTCTAGTTGGATAGAAGACCAGGGTGGGAGCAGGAGTGACAAGGAACCTACATGTATCATATTGTGTTGTCAGACCAAAGCCCAATGTTTGGCGGTCTGTTGGTGTCAGTTCTCCTAAGAGATTCATGGGTGTCATGTCTCGATGTGAGATCTAAAAGCGGGAGTGAAGGGCTGATTTAAGTGATGGGATGAGGAGGCACGGCAATGAAAATCAGGGGCTGTACTCCAATGATGGCTTGAAGCCACCCCTCTTCAGTGCCGTCAGCTACATCTGTTATACTTGACAAAATGCAGCCTCTTGATAAATGTTGCCACCCTAGGCGGCTACCTTATTCACCTTTATGGCAGATCTGGCCAGGACTACAGGTGCTCATAAGGGAAGACCAGAGAAATGCTGGTACGGAGTACCAGTACATAACAGTCCACTCCAAACACTGGCTTTACCCCAACTCCCTTTGTAACACTGATCCCATCCAAATAAAGCTTTAAAGTCATGATTTAAGGGTCCCCACTGTGCAACAGTTTGCTGCAAACATTGATAAATTATTCCATGTATCTACAGCTTGAAAGAAAAAAACGCTTTTTTAACATTTTAATACTTTTTCATTGGTAAACAGAAAATCTATTCACTTTGAGATACGTCTCCATAACATGCCTGCCTGCGTTTGTTTCTCTGGATTTCTCCTTCTCATGGAATATTACCAGCATAGGTTCAGTAGGGACACACAGATGTTCACATCAGACTGAAGAAAATATAAAAAAATATAGAATTTATTTTTGGACATCCAAGCTTTGGGAGGCACATTAATATCAAAGTTTTTTTATAGACTTCTAATCATTCTTCATGCACAACTCTTAACACATCCCCCATTTTTAAATGGTAACAAAATAAAAGTACATAAGGAAATACAGCAGAAACTTGCTTTAGCTGCACACAATTGTTGCCTTAACAAAAGGTCACTGTTTACTCAGTATTCAGTCCACGACAAGAGAAATGGATGTGATGAGCTCCTGGAATATGACAATGTTTCTTGGCTGATGTGAATAAAGGGGTATTTAGGTAATTATTTACAGTGAATGAAAATGAGGCCTACACATGTCGTAGTCAATAGTTGACATTTCGCACATATCCGACGGGGGATGGGAGGAGGCTGAAGACATTTTTTTCATTGAGTGTTTATTTACTAGAGGATCTAAAATAGGGGGCAGCAGGAAATCATCAAGAGTTTTATAAAAAAAATAAATAAATAAAAATGCTTGTAGCTGAAATGTTATTTTAAAAAGTTATAAGATATTATTCTATTGTTAAACTATTTTCAGTTACAAGCACATGTACATTTACAAGGCCAGTGTTCTATGCACTAATTGCAAATACAGAGTATAAGTGAAAACATACAACATGATATACTACTAAATCATGAACACAAATATATACAGTGCAGTGCATATTCTGTGTACTTAGGAAGGAAGGGAGGCCAACAGCTAGAATTTGTGCCCTAATGAAGCTCACATTCTAGGAAATGGTAAAGAAACTGCTACAGTATAAAAAAGGAATAAAACCCTCTGCTTGGTATGAAAAAAATTAAAATGCATGCTTATTGATGACATCATCTTGCAGGCGGTATTGCATAGTGGTTAAAGTTTTGAACTTCAAACGCTGAGGTTATGGGTTCAAATCCCACTTCTGACACCAAGTGAACATGAGGAAGACACTTCACCTACCTGTGCTCAAA
>JANRMT010062807.1:67098607-67120897 GCA_026402145.1 Polypterus bichir lapradei
ATATATATATATATATATATATATATATATATATATAACCAATTGTAAATAGCCTTGGATAAAGGTGTCAGACAAATAATACGTAATAATAATCTTATCGGCAGATTATCCAATTGGGTGGTAATGCCCCATAAAGGTTTAATTTGCTTCTTTCTCTCTGATGTTGGAAATATTTATTTAATTTTTTTTGGTAGGGAAAGTTTACAAGAAAAGATATTTGACAAAGGTGGAATCTAATTTATTTTCAAGGTAATCCTTTGAGAATAAATCCTTGAGAGTTTAATTTGAAAGAGGTAATCAATCATTTGTTACATTGTGGCTTCCAATTTAAAAAAAAATCATTCAGTTTATGTTCAGTGGAATCTCTACATTTGGGACAAGTGGGGCACAGCTCCTCCATCTCTCATCAAATGTTGCTGTTGTGTTAAATAAGCTAAATAATAAATTATTATTAAATAATAACCTTACCTCAGTGAAATAACATATTATTAAAACGTGTATAGCAAACTCAACTCATAATTAACATTTCCAATTTTCTATGATACGCTCAATGCAATTTCAAAAAATTTCCTTTTTTGAGCATGTGAATGTTTCTTTGTGCCTGGTGTCTCTTGCCTATTTCTGTTTTGCTTGGGCTGGCCCTTGGACCCTGCATTTTCTCAGCGTACCTTTCCTATAGTGTGAAAATTGCAGCTTGAACCTTTCAGTTCCACTTTGAGGCTTGTAGGCTAGAACCCTTTACAGTGATATGTATTGTTTTTTAAATAATTTTTTATGGCTTTCTGTGCATAGTTATGCTTGTTCTTGTACTTGTCTGGGGTGTTTTTGATCCAGAAAACTCTACTGTATTCTGGTGTTTATTTTTATAATATTTAACAAGTTGGAAATTTCTTTGGATCATTTTGTCCACCAATTTGAATTCTTAACTGTCATCGCTATTTTCCTAACCCACCTCTAGGTCCGTGTCCTGCATTGTCAGGGGTGTAGCCTAAGAGGTTGTGACCCATTGGTGAGTTACAATGTTGGTTGCAAGTGCACTTCCTCATACAATTCAAAAACCTCTTCCAAATTTTTGGCTAAAATATTTTCTCGTTTATTGCTTTTTGGTACAGACGATTCGCTTCTTAATTTATTAACCTGAATCTTGTCTGACACTGTGGTTTTGTTGCTTTTCTTTTGGTCTCCTGGTTCTGGCTCTTTTCTGCCTGATTGTACTTCTTCTAATTGTCATAACAAATTACCTCTGTCTATCACCGACATGACAGATTTATGATGGTATAATTTAAAGGGTTCATGGATTTGCAGATCTCACTATTTTTGAGATGTTTTCATCATTTTCATGAATCTCATTGATTATGTGTTGACTATACAGTTTAGCCCTTTGCCCATTGATCAGAAATTGGAAATTAATTCAAATTAATTTGTGTTTTTGCTCCTGGCATTGAGTATTTAATGCTAATGTTGAAATATTTTAATACTGTCCCTTGATGGTTGTACTGCATGGTAAATGAATTTGTTGATAGATCTTCATTTTGGGTAATTTTGTAAGGCATTACTCAGCATGAAATTGTATCCTTACTGCTGCCAGTAACCTAATTCACTGTGAAACTCCATGTACTTCCTTCACTCCTTTACATCTCTTTCCTCTGCCACCCTTCAAAGTCGCTGCCACAGCCCCAAAATTGCATGGCTACATGCATGAAGCTTCAGATTTCTTCTCTTTGCCACCTCCACTGCCTGCATATTCACTCTCAGTCTTGCATCACTCACTTGGGGTCAGAGTCAACATAATTTGCACTTACTGCTCCCAAATCTGTGAACAGATCCAAACCAGGATTGTTTCCAATATTGCATCCTGGCCAATGGATTTATGTTGAGGAGCAGGTTTTGTAAGTGCTGCTCTTTAAGAGCTTGATCATCTCTCTCTTTCTCTCTGTCACTCTCATGTACACACACACAGACACACACACACACACACTGCCACTCATGATGGCATCCTTCCCTCTGACAGAATCTCACTCTCAAGTCTACACCACCAGAATTGTCATGCCAAAAATGCCATTTATTTTGCTTATAGAGTTTGCATAAATTAATTTAATCTCAAAGTGGAGTTTATGTTACACATCTGATCTTCTCTTCAGCAGATTGTTGTTCAATTCTTCGTTCAACAGTCTGCTAACTTGATCATCATAAAATAAAAATCCCTTCTTTATCTGTTTTGGGTGAAAGAAAATAATAGCTCAAATAAATGTAGCATTTTCAAAAAGCAAGCAAACCATCTATTTAATAAACCCATCCATTCATTCATTCGTATTTCCAATTCAAGATTATTGAGAATCTAGTCCGGTTAAAGCAAACCATTGATGCGTTATTTCTATTTAATAGAATTGAAAAGAAACAATACTGTATATCTACAGGTTCCTATTTATTTGATGGAATACATTGGGAATAGTCAGCTCCTCATTTGTTCAATGACTCGGAGGTTGAGTTTAAAGATATGATTAGTTGGATCTGTGCATAGCACAAAAAGAGGGAGCTGCAAACTGCTGAAGTTCAGCTGAGAAGATATAAAGTGAGGCTGAGATTCTACTGACTTGGCAAATAGCAGATATGCTAAGTTGAAATGATGAAAGGTGTAAATGATTCATAGCTTGAAGAAGGCACACAAGGCAACTGCATAAAAATGGTTGCTGTTGAATAAGGATATGCTGGTTTTGTCAAATATCTGGAAATAATTAAATTTGCTTCACGATTAGCATTCCTTTGGAAGGGGCATAAATTAGCAGGGTACAGTGTATAACCAAAGGCCCAAAGTGCAAACCCTGCAAGGTTATTCTGCACTAACAGAGACAGCCTGCTGAGCCCCACACCTAGTATTTCATGCACAGTTTTGTTCCCCATAAGTGAGCACATTATAGAGTTAGAAAAAGCTCAGAAAAGAGTGCCTAGGATGATGTCTACTTGAAATGCCATCAACGTCAAGAAGAGGCTGGCAGAACAGAGTCTTTTTAAAGCTGAAAAAACAGAAATATAATCTTAAGAGGAATGAATGAGGTCAGCCTTTAATGCTGTTTTACCTGTACTGGATCAGGGCATAGAATTTGTATTACCTTGTCACTTGAAAGCTTCAATTGACTCAACTGTAAAAGCTAAAGGAAAGTATCAGCAGGCACTGTGCGTGCAAGTCTGTCTATTGCATATCTTTTCTTTATTTCTACTTTCCATCATAAAACTATTACGTTAGGAAGCCGAGCAAACCCCAAATTAAACCTAGGGGCTTTAAAATACTGAGGCACAGCCTTACTAATTCTATTACATTAATGGATTTTATCTTCTTTTAGGAAAAAAAAAAAACTTTAAGTAAATTGTACTCTAAAAGCTTTGAAAATAACCCTCTTAATGTATCTAAATTGCTTATTGCTTTTTGTATTTACACAAATCATAAACTGTGCTTGACGCTCCATAAGCTGAAGAAGCCATAGAGGCTGTGTTGTGTATCTAATTTGAATTCTGATCTATCTGCCTTTATCTGTGTTAGAAAATTAGGACTGTTTTAGGGGTTAGTGTTTCCTACCCAACACTCCTGCTTGTATACTGCATATTCTAATACGTTACTTAAAACATATACTGTATATGAAGTAGTTTAACTGTATTTGTAATAGTAGCACTTTCTCTCATGCTTTTCCTACCTAATTATATCATCTAGGCTACTTCAGTGGCAGATAAATTAGAACAGGAAATTATCCCAAGATGACATCAAAGGTCCCCACAGTGTGTAAACACACATACACATAGCCTATCAGTATGTACCTGCTGAGTGGCAGGATAATGGGATTCCTAAAGGAACTCCATGCAAACACAGGGAAAATCTGGAATTCATGACTGAGCTTCAGCAAAGCTCACCTAAGAATGAAAAATCCTTGGACATGTAGACTCAGACTCTAACACTTTTATTGCGCAGGACATTTCGAGGTTTTGACAATCACTGAAATGTGGCTTTGGATATTGATTCTAATGTTAAGGAGCATTTTTGAAGAACGATGGAAATAGTAGATTTTAAATCATTGGAGAAGGAGACTCTACAATAAGCAATTCTGTAAACAAAAAGACAGATGACATTCTTCTACGTGTATATTTGAAGCAGGTAGTCAGCAAATTATCTGTGCAGGGAGTCTCCTTCAGGTAAGACATGGTTACAGAACATGAGACCTGATGGGTAAATGAAGTATTTCATATAAAAAAAAAAATGAAACAGTAGTCTGCCCAACCAGTTCTGTTTCTGTATTAAGCACTTCCAGATGTTGTGCAAAAATAAGTAATGTCAGTCAGTCAGTCATTATCCAACCCGCTATATCCTAACACAGGGTCACTGGGGTCTGCTGGAGCCAATCCCAGGCAGCACATGGCACAAGGCAGGAACAAACCCCGGGTAGGGTGCCAGCCCACCGCAGGGCACACACACATCCACACACTAGGGACAATTTAGGATCGCCAATGCACTTAACCTGCATGTCTTTGGACTGTGGGAGGAAACCAGAGCACCCAGAGGAAACCCACACAGATACGGGGAGAACATGCCGAAAATAAGTAATAAGCTCCTCTATAATTTAACTTACTATTGTAATGTTTATAACATGTTTTCTTCAGATGTTTTTTCCATTTTCATTTCATACGCTCAATTTAATGACTTATCTAGAAAAATATTATTCTTGTACTATGTAAAATTGTCATCATCCTGGGTGCTGCCTGTTTCCTGATGAGGGGCTGGACTAATTGGCCCTGCAGTGTTCTCTATCACCTTTGTATGTGTATATGTCCAAAGTGATCTTTCCAGTTTAGCGATGGGGCTTGATTGACATTGCCCGCATTAAAAGACGGCTCGTTTGTTGTGTGTGTTTTTTTTTTTTTTTTGATTACACATTGGCATTTTCAATTAAAGCTTTTCCTTGTTGAATCCATCAAGCACATGCCAGCAAAGAAATATGAAAATTCAATACTATTTGTTCTCTTAAAGGTAGCCATAGTAGTATGAGAAAAAGGAAAGGAGATCAATATCAGGAACGCATCATTCACAAGGCATCTTGAGTTTCACCCACTGCTGAAAAGCCATCAAGGAAGCCTATGAATGTACCTTCCACATCATGAAGAAGGAGCCAGCAGTATAATGCATCTGTTTCTAAACTCTGGTATAGAAAGAGCAAGTATATGGGAAGTTGTTTTTTTTTTCACTTATTTGCTGGATTTGTGCTTACCAGCATACGTCTGACCATACAGCAGTAAGCGCTGCTACTGGACATGTAATTTGGGCAGTATGAGTCATGCAAAGTGTGCATTCTGTATATTCTGTCCATGTTATTGTGGCTGGTCCTTTTTCATTTCAGAGCCATTTCAGTTATAAACTTGACGTCAAGAGTTTCATGAGTGGCCAATCACAATCACAATAATTGTTTGTTTTTGGTTTTTTTTTAAATGTGTGTGAATTTTCATGTTTTGTTAATTGTTAGCAAAAGTGGGAGATGTATTAATAGTTAGATAACTTAATTTGAATGTTAAAAAAGTGCACACATAAAGGAAAATTCTGGTATGGACTAACCAGAAGATTCATTTCAAAAACACCATAACATGGGAGTCAATTTAATAATGAGCCAAAAAGTAATCTGATCACAAAGGCATGTACATGTAAGTAGGACATCTGCATTTTTTGACTCACCACTCTTGTGACACAGGGTTGTGCTTAAAAAGAGGACTGAGAATGTTCAAATGGCTAAGGGTTTGTCTTCTTCTGTCAACAGAAAGGCACAAGAAGTTTCAGAGCTACAGTAGAACACACTCAGGGATGCAAACCTAAAGCTGATAGAAACTGCTCTTGCCAAATGATGATGATGATGATGATGATGATGATGATGATGATGATCGTGATCATGATGATAAGTGTCGAGCCTGGATAGATCTGTCCATAATAACTCATAGCCTATCAAGGTAGTGTTTATTTGTAAGTGAAGGAAATCTTCACTTGTCAAGTTTGTAGTCAAAAGTCAGAGCACATGAAGTATCAACCTTTTGTCATCTCCTGTAGTCTGGAACGCTTTATTTTACAATCTTACCCTTATTGAACTTTCCATATTTCAGATCAACAACTTTTTCAACTGGTTTCATGCTATTCAGTTTGTAAAGAGCTGGTTGGGGTTACTCCATGCAGCAGTTTCTCCTTTCCATCTTTCCCTATTCTTTTTTTTTTGGTTTTGCTTTGACGATGTGTGTGTGTGTGCACCAGTTTACCTGTCAACTTTTTTTTATTATATTTCTGTTTAGTTTGCCATCTCAGGTGAGGTGAAATGTGGTTGGGTGGGTGGTCACTGGTGTGGAAAGTGTTTTTGTTTTTGTTCTCATATACCTTAAATAATATGTTATTGTTGGTTTCCTTTTACTGTATTTATTTTAATTTTATCAAAAAACACTTCATCACAAAAAAATCTTTTGTCATGATTCAGGGTGTAGATGGCACTGTACTAGCACTAAGCCTAACACACAGACACTGATAACACGTCTTAAAAGAACCAAGAAGTTGTTTTAATTTCTTCCTTTTAAATAAATAATGCCTAAAGCACCTCCACCACAATAAACACAATAATATTCATTTCTCAAAATCTCTCCTCCACACCTTGGGTACCGTTGGTTTGACTTTGTGTCAAATGAGCGGTTGCTAATGGGGTCCCGAATGAGGCATATTACCTGCATTGTGAGGGAGCGTCAAGTCTTTAGAGTCCTGGTGCTTCCTGTCTTACTATATGATTGTGAGACATGAACACTATCCAGTGACCTGAAACGAAGACTGGACTCCTTTGGTACTGTGTCTCTCTGGAAAATCTTTGGGTATTGCTGGTTTGACTTTGTGTTGAATGAGCGATTGCTCATGGAGTTCCGAATGAGGCACATTACCTGCATTGTGAGGGAGGGTCGGTTACGACACTACGACCATGTGGCGTGTTTCCCTGAAGGTGATCCGGCTCGTAAGATCCTCATTGTTGGGGACCCGAGTGGCTGGACCAGGCCAAGGGATCGTCCACGTAACACCTGGCTGCAGCAGATAGAGGGTCATTTTCAGAGGGTGGGACCAGACCGCATGTTCGCATGGGGGGTTGCCAACCAGGATCCTGAGTTGTTTCATCGTGTAGTGGGTGCGGCAACGCACTGTACCAGTGCATGCTCCCTAACTTGACTTGACTTGACACCTCCCAGCAAGCTCTATCCTTAACCTCCCAACTCCAGCATACTTACTGGGTCTCCAGAAGTCCTTTATATAGTCCTTGACCTGGAAGTGCTTCTGTCCATATGACCACGTGACTGGCTGTTACATCTGGGTCTAATGAAGAACTGACATTTTCTTCAGCCCAGAAATACTTCGGGGCTTCCTTCCTCGTGACTATCTCATACTTCTGGGCTATAAGGAAAGGATGAGTCTCTAGGTCCTTCGACAGCTCCCCCTGTCGGCACCCAACTGGGCTGAGAAACCAAACTCCAAGTCCCAGGATGCCCTTCAGGAATCCGGGACACCACTACCCTCCAGGGGAGCTGCCATCTAGTGTTTTGGGGGAGACAGTGTCGGCAAGTAGCTGCATTCCTCCATCCTTCCATTCCAGGGGCATCCTGGCCGGGTTGAGCTGCCAGCTATCGATCACAAAGGGCAAAACTAAATCTTTCTTCAGTGGAACAAAAATAATAATAATAATAATAGTAATTAAATAATAAAGATTTTTATGTATAATGTCACTGTTCACAAAACCAAAGAGCCATCAATAAAAATGGAACACAAAACAGTATAACTGAGTAGTACATGATCAAATAAAAACAATTGGCAACAAACAGAATTTAATATACTGTATTGTACAACAGATAATAATAATTATAATAACTGAATAAAACACAATAAGAAATTATGTAGATGAAATCTACATAAAAGGGAGATATTAGAATCCTTTTTGGCTCGTTTGGAGAGACACTTTTTTAAAACAGTCGAGTATGGGGGTGCTGCTAATGGCTATGAGCGGGGTATTCCTCAGCTGAGGAGCAATGCAGGTAAAAGCTTTCCTCAATGCTGTTCTAAGTTTGCAGTGGGCTTGTCTGCAACTCATTAAATTGGGTTCCTGGATGGACCCCAACCTGTTACGATCTCTGTATCTCTTTAATATTAAAATAGATATAGATAACACAATTAATATACAAAGCATATAGATACAAGTTCCTATCCATCAATAGCCAGGCAGTGGTAAATCTAGACTCTCATTTACATTTGATGCAGATGTGCCGTTTTTCTGATTGTGACTTTGTATTTGGTATATGATGGAGGTCATTATAAGCAGCCCTCAATTGAGTCTTCAGTCAACAATGATTCACAAGCTGATTGTGAAAAGAAAAATAAACACAAGTGCTTTGAGATAAGAATTTTATTATGCTTTTTTTGCATCTGTACATCTGTACATGTGGGGTATTTGCAATAGTAGAAAAGAAATATTCACTATCAAATATACACACGCTTGATCTAAATAAAGAAAAAGCCAAATTAATATTAATTTTCATATTTTTAAGTGTTAAAAAGTAAATGTAAGTGTAAAAAATCTCTGAAAATAATAGACTATAAATAATATTATTTTTAATATAGCACATAAATTTCAACACTGAATCTAATGTATTTGTGGGAATATTTACAAAACTGCTAATGAAATTAATACTTTTATAAAAGTACATTATTTAAATGAGGACAATGCGAATGAATGATGGAATATAAGATTTACTCAGAAGCAGGGTTATACTCGGCCACCAGATGATAACCACTATTAAACTATAGAAATATGGATAGATGCCGACTTCAATTTTTGAACAATATGAAAGAACTTCAAAGAAACTGGATCTGAGAAAGACTTGCAAGGTTCTAATCCCTATCTGTGCGCCAGTATGGACACTTGCTAGCAGAGTAGGTCTCCAAAGAGACAAATGTGGCCTTCGACGAGAGTAATCCTGCCTAGGAATTCTAGCTGAATAGGATGCCATTGATTTACAACATTAAAACTTTGTAATAATGTTGACAAGAGCAGGCCATTGCGCCCAACAAAGCTTGTCAAACCCATTTGCCTAATTTCTCCAAAATAACATTAAGTTGACTTTTAAAGGTCTTTAAAATCTTACTGTCTACCACACTTCTTGGTAATTTAAAACACATAAAGAAAATCTCCTTAGATGTTCATTTCTTTGTAAGCAGCAGACATGAGTGAATGAATATATGGAAGAATGAAAACTGAGAAAAGTGTTCTTGGCGGAAAAGCAAATAACACAGATAAGTGGGGAGAGGCAGCAAATCATGCATGAAACCAAAGGTGTGAGAACACTCTGGCCAAGAAATGGGGTCCTCTACATTTTGAGTAGCGTGTTGCAATTTGAATGTAGAAGCCACCACGCGGCCAATATCTGAACATTGCAGGCAAATATTCCTATCATATAGAAAATGGTTTATGTGGCATTTGCTTATTTCATTTTAATGGGAACTACCCAGACAAGTTCTGTTGCTTTCCCAAGTGTAATGAACACTGGGCTACTTTCGAGTTTCTATAGATCACATTTAATTTTGTGTTCATGACAATTACTTCTTATGTCTTCATAAGAATTACAGTTTTTTGTCCTACACTCCTAACGCACTGGTACAAGATAACTCCAACTTTTGAAAAACCATTTGACTCATCCTGATGTTTAGTTATGGAAGACATGAAGTTTTTTGGAGGTTCCCCCCTGTTTTTGGCCATCTAGACCTGAAAAGCCATCATTTGTAGGCCGTTTTTGGACCATTTTTTGTGCAAGAAATTCCACCATTACGATAAAGAGTAAACCACTAGTTGTCTTCAGCAAAAATGATCAGAAGGACTTGAAGTTGTACAATCCACATCAACCCACCCCAGGGGTTCATCCCAATGAGATATGAGGGTTACTCCTTTGCACAAAACTTTGAAAACATAAGGGTTAGTAATATAGACATGTGGAGGGTCAGTTTATGCAATTTTGAGGTTAATGATAACAAATACTATAATATTTGTGATGTTTGATTCTTTACTGGTGGTTCTAGCCCTGTAAGTGCCTCTCCCAGAAGGGCAATAATAGTAAATTTCAAACTTAATTGTGTAGGCTATCGTTATACACTATTTGAAGTTCATTGATTATTAATATGATATTATTTTTGACTTTTTTGTATTGCAATCCAGAATATTAAGATGTTAAATATTGCAATTGATATATACATTTTAATATATCAAATATATGACACAACTATTCGTGCTTATTTTGTATTTCTACCTCATGAAGTAAATCATTACACTTTTTATGAACGCCCTGAATAAGGGGGGCTTACACTAATTTGGACTTTTTTTTCCTGATCCAAATTCTCCTTTCTTCTCCCATTCTGAAGAATAGACTAATGTAGCAAATTGTTTCATGCCACATACACATTGGAATTTTATAAACATAATGGATGAAATCCACTGAAATTAATCACACTAACACAATGGCTTCCATCCAGCACTTTCAAGCACTGAGGCTGTGACATTTTATTATTTTATCAAATTTAATGTCTTAAGATAAATAATCCTATTGCTACATCAGCAGCTGTGCTCTTTAATGCTACTGATTCTTCATACACAAAAGAAGTGGAGTTAAAAATATAGCTGTTTTTTTACAATTACATAATTAAGCAGCATCTTGTAGAAGCATCTTTACAATCAGATGACCAGAAAATCAGGGAAAATCAATTTAATGCAATTCAGTGAGTGCTGGGAAAAGACAGCGGAGGAGTTCTTCTCTAGCTAGTTCTCCACCACATTACCTAAGTCATGACATCGAAAGTCTGAGTTTTATTTGCTAAATAGTTTACAATTAGTATGTTACTGCTATTAATTAGTATATGTTCTCACAATAAAAAGAAATATATGAAAGTAAATATTTATTAGTAAGTAGGTATAAAGGGAGAGATGGTCCAGTGCTTTACACTGCAACCTCGCAGCTTCAAGGGACGGGCTCATTGCCTACGTGCAGTTTGCATGTTTACACGTTCATCTTTTACCTGCAAGGGTATCCTCCATGTACTTCCGTTTTTCTCCCACCTCCCAAATCTGTGCAAGTTAGGTCAATTCCTGATTTGTTCCTGGCCATGTGTGAATTTAAGTGAGAGACCCGAGATGCCCTGTCCAGGGCTGCTTTTTACCTTCCATCAGTGTTTCTGGGAAGTGGTTCAGCTAGCCCAAACTGGATTAAGTGAGTTTCAGAATTATGTTATTATAATGAAAAAATTACAAAATGCAAAGACGTACGGTACTACATTGTAGTTCCCATTTCCTATCCATGTAGAGATCAGATTGAGAAAATGATTAAATAAGAAACATTCACTCCAAGATTCAGAAATATGCATAAGGGTTAACAAGGAATCAGCTTGTTACTGTAACTACCTGCCATATTCTATTAAACTGCTTCTTATAAAGTGAGTTTATTTCTCTGGATTTTTAAGCAAAATAAAACATCCTTCTGCCGGTGTGTTATGGTGGATAGGTCAGGATTATTACTGTTGAATTAAATAAGACAGCGTACTAGCAATGTATTGTCATTTAGCATAATGGATTGTTCATTAAGCAGTACTGTTCTGATGTGTGTTACCTTTACCAAAGAGGATTAGAGATTATTATGAATTAAGGAATCTTTGATAAAGAATTTATTCTAGTAGTTTCTGAACTATGGACATTCCCAAACCATGTGACCCAGTGAAGCATGCAAGTGCCTGACCGTGTCACTCACAATTCGAATCTTGACCCAGGAACATTTTGAACAGCCAGAGTGCAGTTCTGACTTGAATTAGACCAAGTTACATGATAATAAAGAGTACAGTATGTTTTATCCTGGGCTGATTTCCATTCATTAATGCAGCATTTTTCAACCTTTAAGTATTTGTGACCCGAGTTTTCATAACAGTTTTAATCGCGCCCCCCCCCCCCCAACATTTTTTTGAAATGTAGATGCATATTTTATTATACTTACTCAACTTTTATCAACATTTATCTAACTCTATATTTATTGTTCTAGTATCAGAATGTAGTTTAAGTTAATTTGTTTTGGTTTCAACAGATGTTTTTTTCATATTTTTGATTCTTGTTTTCTTTTTTTCACATCTTCACACCCCCCTTTTTGTTACTTCAGGGGGCACGCCCCACAGGTTGAGAACCACTGCATTAATGGAAAGTCCAAATAGCAGTTCCTGTTTCCAGAGCTGGCTCTGGTTATGCAGTGTTGCACCCATTTGAAAGCATTGCTATAATATGGAGTTATTATTACTACAGTCTGTCTTTACCACACTTAGAAAGTATAATTAGATAGTGTGGGAAGATTTGCAAAGTTAGCCAGGTACCTACAGTACGTTTCTAACTTGCATGTAGTAAATATTTTAGCATAGTGTTACACCTGAGAAAAAAGTTTCAAAGAATTCAAATATACTGATAATTGATAAAAGTCCCATTAGTGTATGATGTGTGCATATTAAAAAGTGTGTACTTTACAAATTGTGGTTACATCCATTATCCATCCATTATCCAACCCTCTATATCCTAACACGGGGTGTGCTGGAGCCAATCCCAGCCAACACAGGGTGCAAGGCAGGAAACAAACCCCGGGCAGGGCGCCAGCACACCACAGGGCACACACACACCAAGCACACACTAGGGACAATTTTGGATCGTCAATGCACCTACTCTGCATGTCTTTGGACTTTGGGAGGAAACAGGAGCACCCAGAGGAAACCCACACCAACACGGGGAGAACATGCAAACTCCATGCAGGGAGGACCCGGGAAGCGATCCCAGGTGTCCTTACTGTGAGGCAGCAGCGCTACCACTGCGTCACCGTGCCACCATTGTGGTTACATTCTGTATATAATCATCCTAAATTAGTGTCATTTCTCAGCCTTTAACTCTTTCCTGCTTTGCTACCACATTCCAAGGCCTCAGCTTAGGGGAAGTTAAAGACAACTAGTATACAAAACAAGGCAACAGGGATTTAGTGTGAGCTTCTTGTCCATTTCTAACTAACTACAATTTAATTTCTGCCTGACTCTTCCCATTATCTCATAGCGTAATTAGTGCATATTGCAACCCAACAGTGGGAGTGGAAGTTAGGTAACATCATGCTCCCCTCTGCTTTGAATCTAAGATGAATTTCTTTTTTTTTTAATTGTGATCTCATTGTGTTCCAAATGAATGAAGTTATAATTTGCATTGCATTTTCTAAAAAAATGAATTTGTTGATAAATAGATTTATTCTACCAGTTAGTATGAGATACAGACGTGACCTGCTTATAAGATCTGGTTTGGCACAACCCATCCCAATGCGGAGATTCCAAATGTTCTCATGTACAGTAAGTGAGTGAGTGAGTGTAGAAATGTGCAAGAGTGTGCCCTGCGTTGGATTGGTATCTTTCTTATTGCTTTTCCTGCCTTGCACTTAAATGCTGCCAGGATAGGCTTTGATCACCACAAATTGGGCAAAGAATGTACAGGCAATGGATGGATGGCTAGATAAAAGAGAAACTTCAGTCAAATAATATGCTAAAGAGCAGAGGAGAGAAAAGTGATAGAACATAACGAAAACATACAAAATGGTTTGACCGTGGTGTAAAAATGTGGTTGATGCAATGGCCACCTTCTAATTCATTCTTAACTGTGATGAGCTGTTGACCCCTCAAGGGTTAGTTCCTGCCTTGCATCCAACACTATTGGGATAGGCTCTGCTGCTGGCACTTTGAACTGAATGAAATAGATTTGGGAATTTTATGCTATACTTATTTGTTTAATTGTGACTAAATAACACGTATTGCATAGAATGAAAACATGCACTTATTAAGATATGAAAGTATATAGCAACATAGGCTGGCTTCTTGATAATCTGTATCTATAAACAATTTTGTTCTGCATACTTTATAATATTCCTGCTATCAATGGACCACCTAATTTGAGACCGTGAATGATTAGGTTGCTTAATTGCTAAGTAAACAACTCTAAATATTCACTTTAGAATGATGATACTGAGAAATAAAATATCACTTCCTCAGACATCTAGCATTTTAGTTTAGCTCTCTGATGAATGTCTTGGTTGGTATGAATCTCTTGTTGTTTACTGCCTTGTTTTTCATTGGCTAAATATTTTCCCATCTTTGAATAACTTCGATTTAAGAGAACTTGAAAAGAAAACTTAGCATGTAAATGTTCCTTTTTTTTTTTTTTTTGTTTTTGCGTTTAAGAAGATGTAGAAGAAGGGACAGCCCACATTTACAGTAATTGACCCTTAGCTAGTTGACACTTTGCTGCTCAGCTTAAGTCTCCTTTGTTTTGAAGGTCTGACAGCCTGAAACTTTGAAATGGCTGTCTCCCTGAGGCAGCACATAACATTCTAACATAAGCTACTCAGCCTCCTCTTGTTAAATGACAGATGAAGAGCACATCACTCCACTCCACCAGCGCATCTGGTTCAGAAGGCATGCTAATCTCTTCTACACTGAGTACCACTGCGTACCCCCTGAGAACTCTTACTTACTTTCACTTTGTTAAAAACATGCACTTTATGAGAAAAAGGACAGAAACATTGCAATACATAATAAAAACAAAAGTTTTATTTGTAAACATTGGTAAGAAAAATAACCACTTGTCATTCAAAAAGTACTCTGTACAAAAGAGGTGGTATATTTACATACACATAATTTAATACTTTAACAAGTGATATAGTTTAAGGCAACTTTAAGTTACTTTTTTTTATTCATTTTTACAAAATTGTGTAACAGTACTCCTGCTTGTTTTTCTATTTGATACAATACATTTTGCACCTGTACATAATAATCATTTTTGAATGTGCTAAATATACAGCTTTCAATGTTGCTTTTGCTTAACTGTAGAAATAACCTTTTTACATACTATTTTGAGGTACATTATTTTATTATACAGTGCACCATTACGTGCATTTTTATTAAAACTTATTCATGAAACAACTACTATATATATATTTATATAATATATAATGTTTTGTATATGTAAAATTCAAAATATTTATTTTACAAATGTGGCATTAGAGCAAATTTCCCACTAACAATGACTAATAAATCATTTAAGGTAGCGCTACCTCAATTAGACACTAATTTGCACTGCCATTTTTAGCATTCACTCTTTCAAAATTGTAAAACTGTATGTTTAGATATAAATTAACTTTTTCCATCATGTCCCCTTTATACCAGGGTGATACTTTAATTTACTGAATATCCTTTTACATAAAAATATTTGCCTGATGATTTTTTTTAACTTCTATGCATAGGGCATATTGAGAATGGTCAACAAACAGAAAATGCATTGTTTTGAACATACAGTCAGTCAATAAGTTGTACAGTTAGAGAAATGCAATCTAAAGATGTTTTGTTAGGGAAACATTTATTGACCACTATGTTTCAGTGTTCACAAGTGATTTGTTTTCAGTACATCATATTTTTCAATGACAAAACTGCAATCAGCAAAGCATTTTTTTTTTCTTTTTTTATGGCAGAGAGGCCAACCCTTGTGAAAGGTGTAAAGAAATCACATACAATCAAAGTACATTAGGCTTTTGTCATATACATAAATAACGTTTGTTTACCTGAAAATCATATTTTCTACTCATAGCAAATATAGTTTCACTTCATAAAATAATGACATGCAAAAACAGCGTCCTTTAAACAGTAATGATGTGTGTTAAACAAAAGCAGAAAAGGCAATTCACATATTACAGGCCACAAGTAAGTGCAATTTTTTTTTTTTTTTTTTTTTTTTTTTTTTGTTCTTTTATTCTGCTCCCGTGTCTTTATACTGATAGTCTTAGTGCGCTGAGGCTTGGAGCTGTCCAGCGTTGCTGGTGCTGAAATGTGCCGCTGTTGAATTCGTTGCCTACACGAGTCTCACTCTCTCGAAAGAAGAAAAGAACATTTATTAAGGACATCGAGTGTAGCCGTGGAGAAGCTGCTATGATTGATGCACATCTTGAGGTTTTAGTAAAAGAGTTGCTTGATCAGTTCTAGCCAGTGCACATATATCACGCTTTGCTTTTTTTTCTATGAGCTCTTTAAGACATTTAAAAACACGAGTACATGAGCTGATGTTAAGATTTTCCTCAACGCCAAAAGTCGGTTACCTCGCCTCGAGGATATTTTGTTTGCTTGTTTTCACGATACATTCCTTCACTGTACTTTTTTTTTTTAATTTTGCAGCTATTTTCGGAGCCAGCATCTGCCCTAACAACTCGAAAGGCCTGGCTTCACCTGCCAGGTTCCCACAGTTTACCAACTCCAACCTGTTGTCGACAATCCTTTCCATGACGGAAACTGACGGACTCTCCTGAAGTGCTCCTAAAAGCCTTGGGGTAAAGAGAAAGAGCAGGCGGTGAGGAGCTGGGGTTTCAGTTCCGACTTTTCTTTCTGTTTCAGGTGGACCCTGCCGTGTCTTTTCCTTTCGTCGCTCCTGGCGAACCTGCGGCCGCACACGTCACAGGAAAAGGGCTTCTCGCCGGTGTGAGTCCTGGTGTGAGTGGTCAGGTGGTCACTGCGGCTAAAGCTCCTTAAGCAGATGCGGCACTGAAAGGGCTTGTGTCCAGTGTGGATGCGCAGGTGTCGGTTGAGCTCGTCCGATCTGGAGAAGCGCCGTTCACAGTTATCCATGGGGCAAGCGAAAGGTTTCTCCTTGGCGGGGCCATTTGAGCCAGTCTGACATTTTCTCGAGCGGCTAGGCTTTTCAGGGCGCAATCCCGTTTTCAGAAAGGTGGTCTGCGTCACCTGAGGGTAGAGGAGCGAGTCCACGGCATTGGCCAGCATAGACGTGGTATAGTCTAAAGTGCACTGGCTGCCCAAAGTTTGCACCGCTACGGTTTGAGTGGGAGTGCTGATGCTGTTCAGTCCAGCCATCATCTGTATCTGGTAGTTAGGACTGACCTGGCCGTGAAAGGTCTGTTGCCTATCAATAAAACACAAATCCGGGATGCCGGACCCTTCCAGTTTGGCTGCTAAGTCGCTGGTGTGGCAAACAGTGGAGAGAGAATCAAGGAAATCTTTTGAATCCACCTGCTGGCTCAATGGAGAACAATCGTCGGATATTGCAAACAAATCGTTGTACTCTGAAGTCACGTAACCTTCTGGTTTATTGTGAAATGGGTCCCATTCATAGTCACTGGTGTCACGCTCACTTTTCACGACCACTGGGAAAGCTGGCATGTCAGTCTGAGCTTGGCTGAGCTTTCGGTTTGCTTCCTGAGAAGGAGCAGCGTTGGCACCTGGAGCGATCCCAGCCTCCGGGACGTGCACGTTGGCGTAGCTGGAGTACACCGGGTTCTCAGTATACAACGCCGGGACGCTGGTGCAGTTAGGAGGCAAATCCTGACCGTGCTCTAGCTGAGAGTGAGAAGAGGAAAACACCGCCTCGGACTGACTCTGCTGCATTTCTGAAATAGGCAAAGTGGAGATGCCAACAATCTCAGATATCATGTTCAACAAAGTCTCGGCACTGCATGAGGCCCCGGACGACGTTTCCACGTAGAAGCTGCCCGAGTAATTGAGAGAGGATGGAAACCTGTAGTCGGCGTTTTCGCTCGGATCAAAGAAAAAATCCGAATTGGAAGTTTCAGTTTTGGGTTCAATTGGCGTACCTGTTAATAAAAGAAAGATATAGAACATACTTTTAATTCTCGTTTATCTTGTCATTGCACACGCGTGACGACTTTAATCCTTCATGCAAAATGGTCATTGCATTTTTCGATATCAGTTAAACGACTATTGCAGCTATGCATCTGTGCATTTGTTTAAAGGCACTTTTACATAATCAAACATTCTGCTACATCGTTTATTGCTTGACGCTGTCAACAGCAGCGAATGACCAGGTACCTTAGGTTAATATGTTGTGTGTTGACTAAAACTCGCGTTAACATAAATGAAATATTCGAAACATTATTACTCACCTTGATTGAAATGAACTGGCGATTCTGACTGCGATTCGGTAAAATGCTTTTGATTTATTTCCGGCCCCAAAGTCTCAACCTCTGGCGAGGGATTACAACAGTCGTCGTACTGTGAAAAGAAAGAGTCCTGAGAGTTTAAATCCATATTGTTGAGCATGTTGCCGCTCCGAAATCCGCAAGCGTGTCAATCCAGCTTCACGAGGTATATTTGTGGTAGTTGTCTTTTAACGAGAAACACTAAGGTTTTCAAAATAAATAAAGCAATCCGTCTGCAGCTCTGGATTCAGCAGATCCCCCTTTCTGCCGTAATTTCCCCAAGACGAATTCGGTTGCAAGCAAACTCCGCGGAAAGCAGTTCAAGATTTTCTTGTCCAGAAACGATTCACCAATGAATAGAAAGAAAGACACCAAAATCCTGGTGTGTTTGCCTCATCTGTTATCTGTTGCTGTGAATCCACATCAATGTTTTGCGTTGCCCTTTTTATATACCCACGGACACGGCGTCGTCCCTCCTTCTCATTCATCCTCTCCAGTGAGAGGATTCCCCGCTGCGTACTTGCTTGTCATCTTATTGCCCATACATGGACAGAGGATGTGACGGTGATTCCCCAAAAAGGAGACCAGCGTTTTTGACGTCGCTATAGCAGCACTCCCCGATTTGTGTCGAGGAGCGCCGCATCCACGAAACCTCTCTCGGACTTTTCTCTCCTCGCTCGTCAGCTCCTCACAACTAAGTGGCAAGCCCGGCGCCAGCTGCACCGTACAAACAAAATAGCTGGCTCGGCATTTTGCTCCGCGGCGTAAATAAACATCCGTTGCAGATGTTTGAAATGTCACCTCACATCTCCGCGGCTACGTGGTCTTTTATAGCTCAAAGAAATACGCGATGGGGAAATAGAAAACAGTCGGTAATGCTATGCAAAATATTATAATGGAGTCAATTCGACCAAAGAATTAAACTTGTCTGTTCGTTTCAAACTGTCTTTCTCTGTCACCTTCAGTCGCAAATCCCGATTCTGTAATCATGGTGCACCCTGCACTGTTTCATTCTTCAAGTTATTTGAATTATCTGCTATATCTGCTGGCGATTCGGAAACGTTTAGTTGACGCAGTGGCTTGTAAAATATTATCCTCATGAAAGAAAATGTTGACAGAGTATCCATCCATCCACCCATCCATTTCCTGTTCAATTGAGCACATTATTATAAGAATTACAAATCATTCCGACAGTTCAAACAGGAAACAAATCCAAAAGTATCCAGGCAGTATCGGGCTGGTCTGAATTAATAGACCCGTTTTTACTCTTTTATCGCACCATTGACAAATACTGCACACTCTAAAAAGAATTTCTGGGTTGTGTGGTTCCTAATTAAAACGTTATTTGACCAAGAACCATTTCATTCTGGAAACAGTCGTTGCATATGAAACTGGTTCTTTTGATTTTGAAAAGATTCCTAATGTGTGGACAAAACATAAATCTTTAATGTCTACTGTAGTAGGCTGCCTATAGCAGGATACAAACAGATCAAGAAGACGTGGACTTAGTCTGTGTTATTGTATGCAGTAAGAGTCATTTTAAAATCAGGAGTTCATTGGTATTTGACAAATCTTTCACTATCTGTTTATTTATGGAACCTGTTACACATCTAAGAAGATCCTGGAACCATCAAATGGATGGTCATTTTGGGAACCAAAAATTGCTTCCCTGTCTCATCACTCTGAAGAACCACTTTGGTACCTTCATTTTTAAATGCTGCATTTCCTAAAGTGGGCCTGCTTCCCCTTGGGACAAACTGAAACCAATGTGGTTGTTAGAGCCAGATACATTTGGCTTAATTATTTGAGATAATACCGTGTCCGCTAAAGTGAATAATTTTTGAATCTGTCTACATTTAAGATGTCTTTTTCAGAAATATAGTGTTGCCTTTATTCAGCATATGCTATTGTGCAATGCTGCAGTCATCTGATGCAATAAAAATAAGCCAGGTATGAAAACTACTGTTACATTTATAACGTGAAATGGCTAAAAAGCGGTACAGTTTAACAATTTTAACTGCTACTTCATGAGAAAACTCAGCAGCATATGGCCTGCAAACAGCTCCGTGTGTACATTATGGATGAGAACAGAATGCTATGAAATTGAAAGAAATTATAAATAATATTCTTATAGGAGAAAAAAACTCCACATTTCAATTTAGCAGAATGACATAAACATTAAATGAACAGATATTGCATTTTAGTTAATTAATCTTTATTTAATATCACCCATTTCCAAATGGTGCTTAACAATGCCCACTAGAATACAAATCATAATAGCATGATAACAAATTATTTAAAATAAAGGATTAATGACATCAATATTCAGACACTAGAAAGTGCCTGCAGATGTTCTGGCATCAGGTAAAAACAAACAATGAACTGCATGCACATCCAAGTACTTTGACAGTGAGAGGTGATGGACAGGACAATAGAATCGACATCAATGAGGTAGGTAGGTATAAGGCAATTGTGAAAATAAAATAAAAATGAACATCAGGTCTAAAACTCAAGAGAGAAAAGGTGAGCATTCAGACACAATTTGAACATGACTTGATGTAGCATTCATAGAAAAATGATGTAAGAGCCAATTAAAAGCTCTTCAAATATAATAATGCAAACACTAATGTATTCACACAGTACATGTGTTTGTGTTTGTGTGAGTGAGTGAAAGAGAAACAGATGCACAAATAAAATAGGCCATCATGAAGCAGTTAAGCCAGGGTATTGGAATTCAGTTTCCTTTCTTCACCTTACTTCTCTGAGCTACTTAAAGACATCTATGATATGCCGTTTCCTTCCATCTCACTGTCTTTCTTAACATGCTTTAATGTTATTGCTTGAACTTTTGACTTTTCTTGCAATGACAATACAGAAGAGAGACAATACTTCCATAGCAAAGGAGGCCATTTCAGCACCAAGGATAGATCAACACAAGCATTCCAATCATTTTCTGGGCCTGCTTTTTCCATTGCAGGATTATTTGGAAGCATGTTGGGAACAAGGCAGGAAGTCATGTTGAATGGCAGTTCATTGCAGGATGGATCCCAATGTAGTCATTCATTTATTTACCAGCCCATTATCAAACCTGCTTAATCAACGTCAACTTTATTGTCATCAGTAAAATGAAAATCATACTCTACAAGTTCTCCAGCAATGTTGTAGAGCAGGGAATAGCATTGTTGCTGCATAGCATTTAAACCTCGGGTATGATTTCCAACTGCTGCAAAGTTTCCACAGAAAAAAAAAAAATCTCATATTTAGGTGGGTTTCCTTCCAGTTATACATTTCTTCCCAGAGCTGAAATATACAATTTTCAGTTTTTGTGGTATTTCCAAAATGTGCATATCCCATGACCAGCCATTGTAATGCACAGAGTTGGTCATTACCTATGTCTGGGAACCTCATTATAGGAGTAAGCAGGAAAAAAAAAGTTAAAGAATCACAATACATGTTGTTAAAAAAATAATAACAAAAGACAGATTATGATTAAAAAATAAAATGAAACTGAAACATCCTTTCTCCCAAAGTTTTCCTGTTGATCATGATCAAAAGAGTAACTCTGAACTATTCCAGTGAGCCTTTTAATTTTAATAAAACAAAAACTTGCCCAATGTAAGCCATTTGCATTGTAGTCGCTAAAGATCTCCATCAAAGACCTGCTATTCAAATGTAGAGTAGATGCCGAGTTGTAGTCAAACACTCACAGCAGGTGATGGCATTGAAGGTAGCAGCTCTCAGCAGTTGTCTGCTAATGTACAATTTAAAACTGATTATAGTCATGCTTCAGGTCTGCTGTAATTATCCAGCTATCCATCCATCTTCAATAGACATTTTATATTCTTTTACCAAGAACAATGGTCTCAAGGTAGGAATCGGCCCTGGGTGGGATTGCAGTTCACCACTGTGAACATTCACATATGGCAGGATCACATTCGAGTTTCCTATCAGCTTGATAACAAGAATGAG
Source organism: Polypterus bichir lapradei (assembly GCA_026402145.1). Taxonomy (NCBI): domain Eukaryota; kingdom Metazoa; phylum Chordata; class Cladistia; order Polypteriformes; family Polypteridae; genus Polypterus; species Polypterus bichir. The sequence goes on from JANRMT010062807.1 coordinate 67,120,649, forward strand.
GGCTGTGGGGGCTAAACAACATTTCTATATGCAGTACTGGGTTATTGTCAGCCTTTTGTGTCCAAACATATAATACTGCAACTTCACAAAACTGAAGAAAAATAGGATCATCCCCTTTTAGTGAGTCTGTTTTGAATATTTGGGAAGAGGAGAAGATGATGTAACTGTGCAACACACTCATTAATTTAAGTTAATGACAGACAGACAGACAGACAGACAGACAGACAGACAGACAGACAGACAGACAGA
>JANRMT010062807.1:67121645-67163694 GCA_026402145.1 Polypterus bichir lapradei
AGATAGATAGATAGATAGATAGATAGATAGATAGATAGATAGATAGATAGATAGATAGATAGATAGATAGATAGATAGATGCTTTTTTAAATGCTGTTTTTTATATTGAGTGCATGGTAACTTCAATTTATGTTAGGGTGACAATCTGACCATCAGCTGTTGTTGTTTTATCATAAAAAAGTAGTCATCTCCTGTTATAAAATAAACAAAAAAACAAAAAAACAAAAGTCACAGTCTGTTGAAAACCGACCTTAAAGATCAAGGACTCTGTCTGGTTGCTGCATTTGTTTGGAAAACTGGAAGCCTGCCTGTTTCTATAGAGCGTCTTCTTACAAAAATAGCAAAGCTTGCTATATAATAATGGTGTGCTCTTAAATGCACACAGTAAGAGGCTGGCAGCTAAGCAGTGGTTATGTAACGTCAACGAGCACACTGCTTTTTGTGACTGTCGAAAAATGGATGATTGGATTACATTTTGTTTTATCCATACACCAATTCACAAAGATTAAGTCAAAAGCCTTTATTTTTGGATCTTCCTCATACTTTAGCAGAACGTTTTAGAGGTACATATACATCATCTTCTGTTTCTAGTGTTTAATGCTACATAGATAGGTGTGAGACACCTACATCTAAAGGCTGCCAAACCATGATCATGTATTTGAAAAAAGCAGGAGGAATATCACTGATTATACAGTACATTGTCAATGAATATATTTGAATCAAACAGTAAATGTCACAAATGCATCTTGTTAACTAGTGTCATATCAGAACAGAGAAAAACTTTTGTTCAATTCACACTAGGATTTTATTCTTTTCACAGCTTAAAGGACTGGCCGCAAGTAAATCCAAAGAAGAAGCATTATCTTCTCACAAGAAATCAATGAAGCAATTTATCAGTCAATCAATCATTAAGTTGGACAGCATCACTAAAAAGGTGTATCAACACAAGTCACCAGTGGTGTCAAGATAAGCCCTGGCTCCCTTTAATCTCATATTGAGATAAGTGACACTCACATTCATATCAAAATCACGAAAAACAGTTTTAAAATAGAAGATGGTCCTAGCAGGTCATGTACAGGTACTAGTAATTGGTATGTCAGTAAAAGGAAGATAAATGGGAAACGCTTCAATTTCAAAGCCTTTCTATAGAGCTCTAGGATCTGAGGTGCCATCTATTAAGTAGGCCACGTTTAAAGAGTTTTTCATACATATTCAGATTTTTTTTCCATAAATTTAATTTTAAAGTAAATGTAGTCAGGTAAGAGGTTCCTCACATATTTTGGTCCCGGACTAGAAGAATCAGAAACAGGTCATAACAGTCAATCATACGAACAGATATTTTAACATACATGTCTAAGGCACTTTAGATAATTCACATGAATTTTATGTCTTCTGAATCAGCGTGTCAATAGATAAGAGGGTATTTTAGGGTTCTAAACATTCCTTTTGCCAAAAGTACATCAATACAATAAGATATCTGAATGTTCTTAAAGAAAGAAACTGAATAGTAATAGACCACTTTGCACATAAAAACCTTTGCAATCATATAGTACAGTGCTAAAACATGTGTAGTTTGAACTAAAGTGATGAACTAAAATGGAAAAAGCTGTGCAGAATGGGTAAAACTGAACAATGGACAGCCATACTAGCAAGGTGAGGTTGTGGTAGATGTGGCGGGTTAACTTGCCAGTCGTACACCCTGGCAAATGTGAGCACAGAGACAAGGTGCAGGGTGTTCATCCTGCATCATCAAAGTCTCTCCCAAGCAGAAATGTCATGGTTTCCAGCTATGCTGTCCAAGCTCTTCTGCTGAAGCACAAACAGGTAAGGCTGAGGACTGCAAATGGAGTGGCCAGCCATGGAAATTGAGTGCAGCTAATATGAAACACATCAAGCTCACTTGTTTTTGAAATCAGTAACTATCCATCAGCGCTATTAGCACAGAACTGGAAGAAACCACTGTGGCTCTGGTTTACCCTTCTGCAGTTCTGAGAAGTCTTATCAGATGTGCTCAGCATAGAAAAGTGGTTGACCAAAAAGATATTCCTCCAAGGTGAAAATAAAGGCAAATGACTTACTAACACTCAAAAACACTAGAACTGGGGTGCAGAAAAATGGCAGCAGGGGTTCTGGTTGGCTGTAGCAGAAGGCAGTTTGTCTGCTGAAGGGCTTTAGGATGGTACATGGATGAAGGTCTGCAGCCAACACTGAAGCATGGTGGAGGTTCCCCACAGGTTTAGGGTAGCATTTCCAAAAACGGAGTTGGTGATTTGATGAAAATTGATGTCCTCCTTACTGCTGAGAAGTACAAACAGATTCTTAGCCATCCTGCAATACCATCAGGGTAGTGCCTTTGCTGTCCCCACTTCATTGTGCAACATGACCGTGAAAATTATAAATTGCTCTCTGCAGTGAAAAGATGTAACAGATGGTATGGAAGATCGGGGGTCATGCAGAACCCCTAACCCAAACACAGACAGGCAGAGGGACACAAGTCCAAGTACACGCTTTGATTTCTTTTCCTTTCAGCACACAAATCACCAGCTAATATTGCTCAGTCCCTTCTCTCTCTTTCTTCTTCTCTCTTTCTTTCTCTCCTCTGCTGCCTCCACTCCTCTCTGCAAGCTAGAGGGGTTGCCCTCTAGTGTTCCAAGGGAGGTATTGTCTCCTCTTGACTCTGGCTCCCCAAATGGAGTGAGGCAACCTCTTTTATACTGCACCCGGAAGTACTCCAGGTGCACTCGGATCCTCTTCCAGCAGCACTTCCGGGTGTGGCAGAAGTGCTGAGGTCCATGGCTCTGGAACTGTCCAGGCGCCCCCCCAGCGGTGGCCACAGGCCCTAGCAAGGTTGAGCTTCCAAGCTCCAAGCCCGTGGCCCCGATGCAATCCCGGGGGGTTGCCCTCTCGTGTCCTGGGGGGAGTCCTTCCATTGTAGAGGCGTCCCAGCCGTCCACTACAATGGTATGAACCCCCCCCTCCCCACAGCATACTAACTTTCACAAGAGGTCAGAATAGCTTTGCGAGAAAAGACCGTGAAAAAAAGTCAGAAAATGAAGCAAACTGTCAAAACTGGAGATCAAAGAGAGAAACAACAAAACCAGAAATGCTAACCGCAAAATTAAAATTTTAGTTCAGAGCCAACATCAATCCCACAAAATTAAGTATGAAGTTTGCAAGGAATGAATTTAGACCAAGATAAATGGGAAGCTGGGCAAATACCCTTAAGTGGTTGAGTCAATTACGTCACCATTGGACAAACCCGATGCATTGTGGGAAGGATTCCTATGACAATGGGTAATGTGCTAAACTCAACATAGTAATGCATAGAAAAACATCCAAAATGGTGTTAAAAAGATGGGGGAAATTACAAACTTCAAAATAAAGTTTCTGACTGGAAAAATGACGCCAGAAAACAAATCTTTGGATCAGAAAAAACTAAAACATGTATATATGATTTTTGAACTTCTGGAAATCCTGAGAAAAATTAAGCACGATTATAAAACACAGGACTCTGATCTCAGCATTAAAAGCAATCTGGGATTACGTGCTGAGAGGGAAAGCAAGTAAGGCAAGCAAAGTCTGCAATGGACCTGTGGCAAGTTCTCCAAGAGGCTTGAAAAAACGTTCCAAGGAAGTCATTTCAGAAATGACATGTAAATAGACCTAAGAGAATTGCTGCTGTTTTTAATGCAAAGGGTATCACACCAAATATTGATTTATTTATATTTTTTCTTTTTAGTCGACATCCTAGGAAGTTCACGGATTAATAAAAATTATTTGTAGTATTATTTTTGAAACCATTCCCAGTTTTCAGCATTTTTTCACAAGTGCCTAAGACACTTGCACAGCACTGTATATTGTCACACACGTGTGCATGGGAGACAACTTCAGGGCTCCTCTCATGGTAATAACATTCAGAGCCAGGGGTTGGCAATGCTGTTAAACTCCTGTCCTTCTGCAGAATGGATGATTGATGGTGTGATGTACGGCCAGCAGCTCAACCCGACTGAAGAATGGAAGGATGGAGGAAGGCAGCTACTCTGGGACACAGCCTCCCCCAAAATGCTAGATGGCAATTTCCCTGCAGCATATCGGTGCCCCGGATTCTCATAGAGCAACATGGGATCTGGAGTTCAGCTTCACAGCCCTGCTGGGTACCATGGGTGCCGCCAGGAGATGCTGCAGGAGGACCTGGGGATTTCTACTTTCTACATAGCCAAGAACTACTCCCAAGTCATGGGGATGGAAGCCCCAAAATACTTCTGGGCTGAAGAAAAGTCTAGTTCTCCATCTGACCCGGAAGCACTTCCGGGTCAAGGACTATTTAAAGGACTACTGGGAACCCAGCAAGCAAGCCAGAGTCGGGTGGAGGTTGATGAAGCTTGCTGGGAGGTGTGGAGGAGAAAGATAATTGTGTTTGATTATTATTGTGCTTGTTTACTCAGTACTTAGCTTTAAACACCTTTGGCAGTGGTTTCAGCCTGAAATCTTCTCGGGCATGACGTGACAAACTTTGCTCCCCTCGATTTATGGATTTTCTGCCATTCCTCTCTGCAGATCCTCTCAAGTTCTCTCAGGTTGGATGGAGACCGTCAGTTAGCAGCTATTCTCAGGTATCTCCAGAGATATTGGATTGGGTTCAAATCCAGGCTCTGGCTGGTCAACTCAAGGACATTCACAGAGTCGTCTCTAAGCCACACTGGCTTTGCTTTGTGCTTAGGGTCAATGTCCTGTTGAAGAATAAAGTTTCTGCTCATGCTGAGGTGCAGAGTGCTCTGTAGCAGGTTTTTATTAAGAATATGCCCATACTTTGTTCAGTATTCCCTCAACCCTGCGTAGTCTCCCAATGTCTTTCAATGAAAAACAACCTCACTGCATGATGCTGCCACCCCCATGCTTCACCACTCAAAGTATTATTACGCAGGTGATGAGTGGTGGTGGTGGTGTCTAAATGTCCAGATATGACATTTAAAACTGAGGCCAAACAGTTCAATCTCAGTTTCTTCAGACCGTTGTATCTTGTTTCTCATAGTCTGAGAGTCCTTTAAGTGCCTTTTTGCAAACTCCAAGCAGGCTTTTATGTGCTCTCTGGTCATTCTGCCATTAAGTTTAGATTGGTGAAAGTGTTCCAGTGTTGGTTGTCCTTCTGAAAGTTTTTAACATTTTCACACAGGTTCTCTGGAGTTCAGTCAGAGTGATCATTGGATTCTTGGTCTCTGCTCTTACCAAGGCCACTCTCTCAGCTCTAGGAAGAATCATGGTTGCTCCAAATTTCTTGTTCTTGGGAACCATTAATGCTCCAGAAATGTGTTTGCAGCCTTCCCTCAGACCTGTGCCTTGACAAAATACTGTCTCTAAGCTCTGCAGGCAATTTATAGACCGCATGGCTTGTTTTTTTGCTCTAATACACACGAGGCCTGTGGGACCTCCTATAGATAGAAGGGTGCCTTTCGTTAATCATGTTCAATTGGCTGAATTGGCCACAGGTGGACTCCAAATAAGGTGTAGAAATATCTCAGCTATGATCAATAGAATGGGAAACACATGAGCCAGATCTCAGGTGTGTACATTGTTGACCACCCAGACCCATACAGGCTCCCTAACCCAGCACAGACAGGCAGAGATACGAGTTGCCACACAACACACATTTTATTTATGGTGTGGAGCCCTTCTGTCCCGCTCTGTACAGCACTAAGCACAGTCACAAGCACAAGAAACAGTACTTTCCTTTCTTCTTCAGTTCTTTCATTACCACCTCTACTCCTCTCCCAGGAAGCTTCATCCACCTCCTCCCGACTCTGGCTCTCTGCATGGAGTGAGGTGGCCCCTTTTATAGGGCACCCGGAAGTGCTCCAGGTGCTCCCAATTCTTCTTCCAGGATTGGCAGAAGTGCTGTTTCCCAGGGCCCAAGAACTATCCAGGCTCTCCCTTGGGGTTGCCCTCTAGTGTTCCAGGGGAGGTAGTGTCCTGAATATGTCCTCTCGCCAGGTCCTCCCACCACATGGCCAAACCCGGCCAGGCAAGGGCCATAGCCATCCGTCATGACAATGTTGGCGCATTTCAAACATTAATGCTTACTATACCCAGCAGAATGTAACTGCCAGATAGACAGACGTTGGCTTATATTTAGTTATATTTGTCTTGTATATACACACACATCTTACACGTATACGTAGAGGCACGTAAGTATGTAACATACTTCTCCATCTTGTCATCCCTCTTTGGCACATACAGCTTTGTGTTTAATCAGCAGGCCTTCATAAGTGTAGCACTTTCTTCTTTTACTGATTTTCTATTTGCTTCTAGAGTTGCCCCTAGTGCTGCATAGTAAACTTGGAAAACTTTGCCACTGTGTTGATCCATCAATTTTATAAAAGAAATCTCCTGCGGGTTTTGAAATGTTGAGCTACAGTTTATGGTAATAGAAGAGTGATTCAGAGACAAAGAACACTAAAATGAAGTGTTCTCCAACCTTTAAATGTCAGCTGGAGAATATTCTGTCACTTTCAAAGTTTAATAAGCCAATTTTCTGGAGAGTCTGAAATGCAGCTAAAAAGTGGTTAATGGTGTGCAGTCACAGTGATGGCGTTTGGCAAGTCTTGTTTTACTCATACATTGTATGAGTATAAGTTCTCTCCATTGGCGATTCTAAATTGTCCCTAGTGTGTGCTTGGTGTATGGGTACGTGTGTGTGTGTGTGTGTGTGTGTGTGTGTGTGCGCCCTGCATTGGGCTGGCGCCCTGCCCGGGATTTGTTTCCTGCCTTGTGCCCTGTGTTGGCTGGGATTGGCTCCAGCAGACCCCCGTGACCCTGTAATTAGAATATAGCGGGTTGGATAATGGATGGATGGATGGATAAGCTCTCTCTCTTTTTCTCACATCATGTATGTATTATAGATACAACTTTCTTTGTCTTCAGAGGAAAATTTGGCTTCTTACATCTGCTCTTTAAAAATAAATAAATAAACAAACAAACAAATAAATAAATATACACACTAACGTATGAACACACCATAGAATGACTATAAAGCTAGAAAATTAAAAAAAAAGAAAACTTGGCTGTAACAGTCACAGAGAGGCATTATACAGGCATATTGGTGTTGGTATAAAGGGTCCCCCATAGCGTTTCTTGACACACTTCTGCTGAATAATTTGTTGGCTGAAAGGCCTCAGTGTTAGTGTGTCAGAGAGAGGATGTGCAGCTTTGTTGATAATGGCACTCAGTTTTTTTTGTAGTTCTCTCCTTTGCTACGACCCCCAAGGGGTCCAGAGTGTGTCAAATAACTGAGCTTGCCCTTTTAATTAGCTTGATGATTCAGTGGGCCTCTCTTAAAGTGATGTATACCAGCCCAGCACACCATAGCGTAGAAAATCACACTGGCCATCTCAGAGTTGTAGAACAAGTAAAGGATGTCACCTCCTACATTAAAGAAACGCAGTCTTCTAAGGATAAAGAGCCTGTTCTGCCCTTTCTTATATAGTGACTCTGTCCAACCTGTCATTAATGTGGACCCCAAGTACTTGTAAGAGTGGACCACCTCTACCCTCACTCCTTGAATAGTGACCAGACAAAGAGGCTCTTTGCTGCAGCGAAAGTCAATAACCAGCTCATTCGTTTTGCTGATGTTAAGATGTTTTCCCCAAAAAACAAACTTCTCTACCTGACTCCTACACTCTGTCTCATCACCTTTATCAATACTTCACGTAAGTGCAGAATCATCTGTGAATTTCTGCAAGTGACATGACCTGCTGTTATATTTGTAATCAGACTTTAACAGAGTGAAGAGAAAAGGAGACAGGACTGTTTCTTGTGGTGTTCCAGTGCTGCTTACATCTTTATCAGAAGCACAGTCCTTGAGCCTCAGAAGTTGCAGTTGGCTCAACAGATAGATCATTATCCTGTATGCGACAGGCTCATCCAGCTGCATATCTCTACGTTTATCCCTTAACAGTTAACAGTTTATTTAACAGTTTATCTTTTCATGGTAATTGTGTTATATATTCCACAAGAAAAATGAAAATGGCTTACACAATGCAAGCCTTAATTAATATTAGTGTATACTATATATATATATATATATATATATGTATATGTGTGTGTATGTATGTATATATATACTGTATATATATTGTCACAAACTCAACCAAGAGCCATAGCAAGGTTTAGGGCCACCTGTATATTATTTCCTGGCAGCAAAATTTGCAAAATGATAGCACTGACTGATGTGCATGATTTAGAGTCCAAAATAGAACTGAGGGGATAGGGGAAAAGTGGCGTCTTTTAAAGGCCAACATAGGCAATGACATCAAGGGGGTTGGAACTGGAAGGGTCTTCCTCCATAGGGTCGGGCCCGGAAATTACATCAGAGGGGCTGGACCCAGAAGGGTCTTCATCCATAGGCTGGGACCCAGAAGTGACGTCAAAGGGGTTGGAAGCAGGCTTGACTTCATCAGGACCAGAGGTCTACACCCAAGTCTGCACCCCCTAAATGTCTCGCTAGGAGGCCCCTTTATACATGTCGAACCAGCTCTGAGCCATAATGTGTGTAATGAATCTATATTTTGACACCTTTACTATCATTTTGTTTAATTTCTAGAATACTTTCCCCCACATTCCTCATTTTTTCATTAGTCCAGCGACACCATTTAGGATTTCTGTCACAGACCATTTTGTGACTTTCATTGATGTCCTTGGCTGTGTTATTCATGCTTGTTAAGTCCAATGCTGATAATGTGACACAGAGGTCACATGACGCATCCTGTCATCTCTCTTGTTTAAGACGGCAGCACGGATACCTTAGTAATCAAAATGTGGATCAAATCTTCTCAAACAAAGTCAATGTAATTTGAGTAGCCATGGTGTCATTCCTGGCATGGAGGTATTCTCTGTTTTTTTTCTTTTGTTGTATTTTGTTATTGATTTTGTTATTATGAATATTGTTTTGCTTCTTTATTCAAGATTATGTTTTGTTAATGTTATTTGTATGTTCAATAGTTCTTTAGGTGAAGAGCCTTGTGTACTTTATAGTGAGCATGGGGGATTAGGGCCACTGATGCTGTTAGCTGCCTATTTAAGAGCCCAGCAGGAAGCTATGACTTTAGGTTCCTTCTTGTATGTTTCAGCTCACATTTAAATTACAATATTCCTATTAGTAATTAGTTCTAATTTTCAGGTTTCAACTTTGGCTTGCTTAAAGATGTAAGATTTTTTTTATTTTAGACTAGTTTTGTTAATTATGGTTTGTCCTTTATTACAGACTAGCAAAATACCCGCGCTTCGCAGCGGCGAAGTACTGCATTAAAATTTTTATTAAGAAGAAAATTTAACCTTTTTAAACTGAGGGAAAATATGCCAATAATTATTTGTTAAGGATCTCTTTGTATACCACGTTGTCAGTTCGGCCCTCCGGTTGTAACATGACCAAGCTGTGCGCTGAGCTTACTCTTGAGCATGTAACTTACAGTTGGCCATGTGAACAGTAATCTTGTCTCAAATCTCACAGCTTGGATTGCTGCTGTCATAATCAGTTTGAGGTTCATGGTTTGTTTCAATTACGACAGTATTTGCAGGTCTTGTGTTGAAGTGACATTCGGCATCTGTCAAGCGTTGTAAGCTTACAACCGGTTTCATCGATAACTTCACATCCAGCTTTTGAGAGTTTAAACATTCATAAACATCAAAGTGTCCACTACTGAAATCGTCACTTGTGAATGTAAGATGTTTAAGAGGCATTGGCGGTTGTCGAAAGGTGTAAAATATTTGGCCATTTCGGTACACTTGAAAGCACCAACCGAACAATTCAGCGGCAGCCATCAACTCACATGCAGAACCATAGGTAAAGGGCTTAAGCATTTCATTCTTCTAGTGCTCCTGTGTAGTATAATTATCTCCTGTACCCTCATCAGTCCACACCTTGAACCTGTCCCAGTCATTCAATACATAAGACACAATGTTCTTCCGGATATCAAGAGTGAGCCTGATATGGCCGTGCAATATGTAACACAGAGAATGGAAAAGGCAGGTGCCATCTCCGGGCATGGAAACCACTCGGTAAGTGACAGTTATTTGATCGATGGTGATTACCTCGATAGAGATGGTAATGGGGGTTGGAATGATGAAGGAAATGGGTACCTGAGTAATGTAAAGTAAGTGTAAAATACCTATACAATAACTATAATTGTAATAAACAAACAATAAAACAGCGGAGAAGCTGTGGATTAAACAAAAAGGCTGTAGTTATCAGCAGGGAGACGTGAATCCCATGGCGAAGCAAGGAAGGGAATGTAGAGACTGGAGTGACGGACGGCCTTATATAGGCAGGCAGCCAACAACGTGGGAGGCATTGGGATGGGGGACCCAACGCCGCCTCACACGGTGACCGAGCTGCAGGCTATGGACGTATATATGTACGTAAGTAGGATTCAGTTAGCGTTGGGAACCCGTGTACCAAATTTCTTGAAGATGGGCCCATAAGTAACAAAGACTGTTGAAAAGTTCAATATGGCAGCCGACAGTGGCATCATACCACCGAAATAAGTACGTACATTGGTTTCGGTTAGTGCAGGGAAGCTGCCTACCAAATTTCAAGAAGATGGGGCCATAAATAAGAAAGTTCAACATGGCGGACGTTGTTGACCGTTATGACCGTTATGCGTAGAATTTCGAAATGAAACCTGCTTAACTTTTGTAAGTAAGCTCTAAGGAATGGGCCTGCCAAATTTCAGCCTTCTACCTACACGGGAAGTTTGAGAATTAGTGATGTTGGAAAGTTCAATATGGCGGCTGACAGTGGCGTCATACCACCGAAATAAGTATGTACATTGGTTTCGGTTAGCGCAGGGAAGCTGCCTACCAAATTTCGTCAAGATGGGGCCATGAATAAGAAAGTTCAATATGGCGGACGTTGTTGATTGTTATGACCATTACGCGTAGAATTTCGAAATGAAACCTGATTAACTTTTGTAAGTAAGCTGTAAGGAATGGGCCTACCAAATTTCAGCCTTCTACCTACACGGGAAGTTGGAGAATTATTGACGTTTGGAAAATTCAATATGACGGCCGACAGTGGCGTCATACCATCGAAATAAGTACGTACATCAGTTTCGGTTAGCGCAGGGAAGTCACCTACCAAATTTCGTGAAGATGGGGTCAGCCTTCTACCTGCACGGGAAGTTTGAAAATTGGTGACGTTGGAAAGTTCAATATAGCGGCCGACAGTGGCATCATACCATCGAAATAAGTACATACATCGGTTTCAGTTAGCGCAGGGAAGCCGCCTACCAAATTTCGTGAAGATGGGGCCATAAATAAGAAAGTTCAACATGGCGGACGTTGTCGACCGTTATCGACCGTTATGACCGTTACGTGTAGAATTTCGAAATGAAACCTGCTTAACTTTTGTAAGTAAGCTGTAAGGAATGAGCCTGCCAAATTTCAGCTTTCTACCTACATGGGAAGTTGGAGAATTAGTGATGAGTCAGTCAGTCAGTCAGTCAGTCAGTCAGTCAATCAGTCAGTCAGTCAGTCAGTCAGTCAGTCAGTCAGTGAGGGCTTTGCCTTTTATTATTATAGATACCTTTTTGATTTATTTTGTGGTTGCTTTTTGTTTTGTAGTTGTTTTTGGAGTTTGCTAATGAAATTCAAAGAATAAGTTCTGTGTCTTCTCCTCCAGTTTTTTGTTTTCAGTTTCTTTCATCATTCCTGAGATTTTATAATTTAAAAAGCTTTTTGTTGGGTCTGTGCATGTTGAAGGCCTGCTTCTTTAGTTTGGGTGTGACCCCGATTTTGGTAGCTGAGTGATTTCAGCCTGATGTAATGGGGAGCACAGCAGATGGTAGCAGATGAACAACAATACTTTGCAGAGCTATTAGGGGAAAAAAATAATTTTGCAATGTTTTCATGTTTAGAACAGAATTTTGCTTTATATATATGATTTTAAATATCTTCCTGGTTCAGACTTTTGCTAGTTAACAACTACGGTGCCGTCTCATCCCACTGGTTACTTCATCTCTTAATTTTTATTTTAAACATGCTCAAAGTAAGTTAATTAATAGCAAAAGCTACCACAATGTTAATAGCAAAACGTTTCTCATCCCTTTCCCTGACTTCCCTTGTGTTCCCCTTAAATCGTGATGAGGAGGAGTGAACTGTGACAATCTATATATATTGTAAGAACAGCTGAATTACACAGTTGGGTGGCATGGTTGTTGACTCTTCTCCCTTTTAATGCATAGAACTGAAGAAGAATTACTAGTAGGACATGATGTCAGTTCCTTCACAGACTTGAACGTTTCACCTCTTTTGCTTAACCAGGTGTATAAGAAGACAACAAATTGGAATTGCTTGCATTATTAAACTCAAAACTGTAGCAGATGGAGCTTGAGCCACAAAAGTTCTTTCTGTATAAGAGAATGTATCAGTTTGAACCGTGACAGTCCCAATTAAATTAGTTTTTTCATTACAATTACATTTCAGACATTAAGCTGGGTTACCAAGGTGCTCCCCAATCCTTCATCTTGTCCTTTTGTGCTATTACTGTGGCATAGTCAGCAAGATTGTTAAAGAAGATGATGGACCAGACAGACCTTGTGACTCTGATACAAGAGATGGGGGAACCATAGCTAAAAGTACAAGTGGACACACAATAAAATAACTACATGGAGGCAGAGGCCTGGCACATTGCACAGTAATTGTTACGTACTGACTGAGCCCATGGACTGTCACAGGTATTTATACCATCGAGACATCCTGAATGCACAGCAGTGCAACATCACTGGTCAAAGTAATAATGGGTGCACATATTGGCCCCATTTCTATCTGGATAAGCCCTGTTTTGTCTTGGTAGAGTAATATATTACTCTACTTTCCCCTTTTGTATTATTAATATATATCCTTTGTCAGAATGCCTTAAATCTCACAGACTTGCCAATGTTTATTGTACCATATAACTTCTACCCACCTTCTCTTCTATATTTATAACCTCAGCCAATCAGACAAGCAGGAGTTAAGTTACAATTTAAATAATGTATTATTGATAATATTCATGTTGTGAAAAGCCAAGCAAAATGACACCTTTTATTGGCTAAATAAAAAGATTACAATATGCAAGCTTTCGAGGTAACTCAGGCCCCATCTTGCCTGAGTTGCCTCGAAAGCTTGCATATTGTAATCTTTTTATTTAGCCAATAAAAGGTGTCATTTTGCTTGACTTTTCACTACATTCATAATGGCTAACACGGTACAACACCCTAGCACTACATGATAACATTCGTAAATAATAATAATATGCAAAGTACATTTGAATATTGGCAGCCATACAACCTGATAAAATGCTGTAGTTTCAGGCATCACACAGACTTGTTAGTTACTTAAAATGTCTCTAGTTAAGGCACCATTTTTGGTCAGCTTACTTCAGAACAGGCTGCATGCCTGTCTCAATATGGCTGCCAAGCTGTGCTCTTCATTGTGTTGTCCTTTTCAGTTCATGGTGTGTGAGATGCTCCTTTATCATTTGGTAAGAGAGAGAGGGGTAAAGATGGCAAATTTATAGATTTTCTGGCCACACCCTACAGCCAATAGGACGTCATGGTGCTTCAAGGTTTCTAATACATGCCAATTCCAAACACCCATACTTCAGACCAATGGGGCATAGAATACCTTCACACCTGCCCTCCAAACCATGTGTTAAGGTGAAGCTTGCCAGCTAGGCTGTCTGGCTTTCCTTTGGGGGTTGACTGAGAGAGTCCTGCAGAGAATCATTTGCCAAACTTGTTTGAGGCACTTCCCCCAACCCTGACTTAAAATTTACTACCCACACTTAGTCCTAGGAGGGGTAAACATGAATGCTTCTCACTAATGTAACACTAATATTATATTGCTTTGCCTAAGTTACAAATAAAGACATACAAAATATTTATCAACTTGTATGCTTGATTACAAAGTCATCAAGAAGGAGATACCAGCCTGTTGTGGCTTAACCTCTGATCTGTGGAAGTGGAAATCTGATACAGACCAATGATTTCATAAAGATACAGGCCAATGCTGTTGTGAGCATTTGATTTGTGAGGCAAACTGGCATGGTGGCCAACATTTCAGTTGAACACGTGGTGGAGATTATCTCATATGACTATCTTGTGTGTGCTCTTCAGGAGGTCCTGGAAAGGTAAGTATGCTCCCACTGTTGGGAAAATATACACAGTCCAGTCAAGATCATTGAACAACATGGTATTTCCATGCAGACCAAGAGATACAAGGAGAAAAGAAGGTTCTGACTGCCATGGCCACAAAGGGCTAAGACTTCCCACAGAGAAATTGCCAAATTATTTCAGTCAATGGCCAGAACACAACTGATTCCATATCACTGGGGCCATATTTCGTGCTAGAAAATAAATAATTGTACCATGTGGTAGGGCTGGAGTGGTGGCTCTGAGGCTAAGGATCTGCGTTGGTATCCCAAAGGTTGCTGGTTTGAATCCCTGTCACTGCAAAAAGAGATCCTACTCTGCTGGGCCCTTGAGCAAGGCCCTTAACCTTCAAATTGCTCTAGGGGTGCTGTACAATGGCTGATACTGTGCTCTGACCCCAAGGGGTATGCAAAAATTAACAAATTCCTAATACAAGAAATTGTATAAGGTGCAATAAAGAACAAAAAAAAAAACATCAAGAGAAGCAACTTTGCCTTTTACTAGTCCCACAACCACCTCATCACAAAATCTGTGAAATAACACATGCTCTAGGAACAGACAAATCCTTAAAGTATATCAAGTTCTGATTCTGCTAGCTAGGAATTAATAAAGAAGTACAACACTTTTTTCTTCCTGCTCCACAAATGTTCACGGTCCCCACCCATTTTTGACATCTCCTATGAGTAAATCTGTGTTGATACAGTCGAGCCTATCAGTAGGGGACATAAATGCATATTAGTCCGTGTGGAATAAACCATGCCAATGAGGCAGACTGATAGTAAGACTATTGCACAGGAACTTCAGTGGTTATTTGCAAGACTTATCAAACCAAAAGAAGAGGTCCTAATGGACCAAGGGATAACATTTGCAGCACATATGTTTTGGGAGGTGGTCAGGCTACTCCAAGTCAAACACCTGCAGTCATCCTCAAACTGACAGCCTCGTTAATTGGTTTAATCAAATACACAAGCAATGTTGAGAAAAGTGGACAGAGAAGATGGGAGGAACTCCATCCAGCTATTATCTATTGTTATCTTTGTGGACTGGGAAGTGCCTCCTCAGGTCTCCATGGGATTCTACCTCTTTGAACTTTTATATGGGCGACAACCCAAGGCCTATTGGATACAATAAAGGAAGGTCAGAAGTCAGAATAAATTGTCAAGTAGTGCAGTGGAGAGTAGGACTTTAGAGTCCATCATATCTCTGCTTAATGTTATTTTGAACAATCTAGGTGAATAGGATAAACAAGCTTTGTTGGGCTGAATCGCCCGTTTTCATCACAATTGTTCTAATGTTCTAAGGTGTAATACGCAACACAATGACTTATATCCAGGGTGGATTCCAGTCTTTCTCCCGCATAGTATCTAGCTTCTCATCACACTGCAGTGAAGACAGAGGACTTCAAAAATGAATGGATGTGAGTATAATCAATAGAAAATGCATGATTACTCTGTCTATGTCCAATCGTTTAACATGAAACAGCACAACTGCAACTCAATAATTATACTGTATGTATATGTATTATATGTAGTAGCACATATTTAATTGTAAGAACAGCTCAATCTTTTTCCATCTGCACACTGGGTGATTTATGGTCAAAGCAGCAAGTGTAACTCATGTCTCATGCCTAGAGTGAAGTTCACAGCAGTCACAGTATATTATCATGTTTTGATAGATACTGCATCATGATCTTTACCCGGAAGAAGTGGACAATTTTAATGGATTAATGACTTTACAGACAACTGCAGAAATCGAGCATCACATAATCCATTTTAATAATTAGTTTTCCCATGGAATAGTGCAGAGTATAATTCTTAGATTCACAGTAAGAATGATTTGCTATAAATGTTAAATAATCTTTGCTCATCTGTTGCTGTATGGTTTAATCTTTCTCATAGTATATCCAAATCCAATTATGCAAATGGGTCGCATGTTAGAATTTAGTAACAGCCACTTTTTAAATTCACATTGAATGAGCTTTCTCTTGACAACATTGTCTTCTCCTTCAAACTAATTGCACTTAATTGTATACCTTACACTACAACACAATGGAGCCTTGCTTACATGCTAGTTAGCAGTGAATACCAATGAATCCTCTCTGGCTCTTCAGAGAGCTCTATAGTGATGTAGTGTATCTGCAAATGTCTCTGGTTTGCTTTTTTAATGCTTTGGCCTTCAAGATAAATCCTCATTATGTACAGGCCTATAGTGAATGGCCTCTTTCATTAATTCTTGTCTGGTAGCAAAGTGAGCGGCAGTATTTGTTATAATGACAAAGCCTGAATGGACATTATTTTATATAGTGCCTTTCATTCTGAGCACTATCTTTATCTCTGAGAAATCTGCAGGCTGATAAATGGAATTCGATTTCAATGGTGATTGAGGAATACAGGAATAACTTAAGAATAAAATGCTTAGGAGTCATTTATTCATCAAATGCCACAATAGTTCACTGCATTCAAAACCTTATTCGTGTATACATCACAGAAATATTCACTATTGAATATGCTGAATAAATACTTTGAAGCAAATTCTTCCATTTGCATTCCTCCATTATTATATTTGCTACTGTACGAAAAAAAAACTGAATGCACTATGAGCTGCTGGACATTGCCAGGACCCATTAAATGTTTCTGTAAGCATACAGGCTCTTACAATGAAAATGCTTAGAAAATGCTTTTTAAAAGATTGGACAATCATAGGAAAATGACACACGTAGAAAAATCACTGTTGTGCTCAAGTTAATAGAACAGAGTTAAGGATAAGACAGTAACAATGATACAGGACTCTTCATCCAGTAATGGCATCATGCAATATAACTAAAACTATCTATCTTTGGAGGCCACTTTACCCCTTATAGAGAGAAGGGACATCTTGTTTGCATTTGGCGTAAATTTGTCAAAAAGCAGTAGTGAATGGTTTATGCAAACAACCTTTTTTGGAAACGGCCTAGAAGTATAGCCAGTTATCTTTGAACAGCAGCATCACACACAAGACAAGATCCAGCTCTGAATGGGCCATCAGTCTGACTCATAGTCGTTCACAAGGAGCATATTTAGAGTTGCATTCAGCATGGAGGATTGGAGTAAAGGCCTGGAGGGAACTGCATATGGTCAGAAAGTAATGTAAATGCCATCCTTCATTATCACTTGCAAAGGAGGAACATGCAAAACGGATTTCTGACTGAGGGAAGAACTCAATTAAGTCTACATCCACACTACTACAGTCTTGTTTAAAAATGATGTTTTTTAAATAAAAAAATATCTTCTTGCACATTAGTGTTTTCACAATGTTTATGATAGCATCTCTATCATTAGCAATATTTCCACATTAAAACAACCGAGAATGCATATGATGTAGACATTTGCCTACATGTGACACGTGCACATCCTTGAAGGGACAGTAACGTTGTATTTATCACAAAACTGTAGCGACAAGTAAATTATTTGAATTTTGCACATGTATGCAGCATTCAAAATGTTCAAAAATAATTTAGATGCATACAGTTAAGCAACACAACAAGTACAAAGGAAAGCAACTGTTCTACGATTGTTATGTAGGAATATGGCTTTCTTTCATGAAGGGTGGCCAATCAGGGAATGAGACACATTGTATTGAAAAGAATCCAATCAGGGAAGGGCCACGTAATAAGAATGAATAAATCAGAGCACTATTAGAGCCTGTCTTGTTAAAAGTCTGCCACTTCACCCATCCACATTGCAACATGAAGACAACATTTTCAGAAGTACACAGCACTGGAGAACATTTTCAGAAGTTAAAAACAGCAGGGGTAGAGTAGACGTACAGCAATAACAGAGACTAATATCTGCAATTTTGTACAAAAAACATTCTGGTGTGGATGTAGCCTACATCTATTATTAAGAAAATCCATCCATTAGACATTGATGTGAGCAATACATCTTGACTAAAGCTGACCGTTTCATCTTGTCATTATTAAGGGTCATGATAAAACAAACTGAGAAAGGGAAACATGAAAAGAGTTGAGGACCCAGCTGGAATCCCTATTTAATGTGGAAAGGCTTACTTTTCTGAAAATAGGAGAGGGTTTCATTCTGGGTAGCCAGCCCATGTGCTCTATGGAATGTCTTCATCAGAATAATGACTTCCTTTGTTGGTCTTCTTTTATGAGAAAGCTACCAGAAGGGACAGACACTAGAAGCTTCATCAATGGTTGATGGTCAGTTGGGATTTCCCTTGTCTGTATCACCCCTTTGTAACTATGAAATCAGTAGCTGTTAGGCACCCAATATGTATGATAAAGCTTATTTGCCAAACCCATTACCCATGATGTAAAGAGAGTTAATCCAGTTCCTAATCATAAGCCGGCAGATCCTGTCCTGGCATCATTAGGAACAAGGAAGAAGCCATTTCCAAGCAGGGTTCTGGTCCGTAATAAAGAACACTCAGGCAGTCACACACACAAGGAGTCAGCCATTGACTTAACACTCAAAACCCACGCAGATATGGGAGGAACATGCAAAATCCACAAAGGAAATGATGAGATTCAGGATTTGAGCTATGGATGCTGGATTCATGAGGAAGCAGCGCTATCCAGTGTTCAGCTTTGCTGCCCCCATTTCTGGAATTCAGATTACAAATGTTGCACATGTAATGTTTCATTAAAGCCAGCGGGTTTGTAGCCCAGCCCTTCACTTGCTGCATTTTTCTTTGTTGAATAAATTTTAGCATATTTTCCCCATAAATCATAATGGAGTGGTTCAGTCTCCTATAAATTGGTGAGATAAAGTGACTTCACGTTATATCCAATTTTGCACAGAAATCACTTTTTTGCTTTAAATTGTTCTTTACTGAATAGATACTTTTTTAAAGCAATCATTCCTGCAAGTTGATTTACAAAGGAAATAAGACGATTACAATATAGATAACAGGAGCATTCACATCTTGCATAAAAGATAGGAAAATTATCAAGGTTGTGGATAGAGCCAGCAAATACCCTGGCATCAAGTCAGAATGAAAAAGAATCAACTTATGTTACCTAAGAGTCAAATGATAGTAAGAGCTGACAGACAACACAGAAGGATCCGAAACAGTCTAGAAGGTATGGACGAGTCTGATTATATATAACACAGGAACATATGTCTGCAAAGCACCAATGCCTGGAATATTGAATTTAACCCTCAAAATGTTCCACTCAGTGTCACAAATAATGGTGTCATATACATTCAGAGAGTTCCACAGATTGAAGCTAAATGCACTGGTGAGCATTCACCAAACTTAGGGTTAGAGAATTTCAAAACAGACAAATCACAGGAAATCATTCAGTCAGTTAAGCTTTCTTGGTAAGCTAAACTGTTCCAAAACTTCAAATGGGGAAGAAGTCAGAACTTCCACTTGAACTACATGAGCTGATGTTTTGGCCAGATTCTAATGGCCCTTTGTTTGAAGAGGTGCTTCCTTGTTTCTGCATCAATTGCAATTCAACTTCATTTTTATGGTGGTCTTGAATGTTAGAACAATTTTGACAAGAACAGGTCATTCAGCCCAACCATCGTGGTAACGTATGTGTCTATTAGAAAAATGTCCTAAAGACTGTGTGAAATTTGCCCGTAACTCTTAAATACTCGCACTGGTGAATTTTGTACACCAATCTCAGTTATTTTTGTCCATTGTCCTTATACTTGAACTTACTGGCAGCATCCACCATCTGTCCACAGCTTGTTTCCCTACAAGTACATTGTTGCAATGGTTTCCCTCCAGTGTGCCCACAGCCAGTTTTATGAGTGGATGTACAGTCACAAGTTCTATATGGTGTATTTGGTACACCACACAGGTACTTATGTGTGACAATGATGAGATGTTCTTCTTGCAATGACTTTGTCTACAAAGAACATTCAACAACTGAAGTGAAATATGATACATGTGCAAATCAATGAAAGTGTGACCGGTTCCGAATGAGTGCTGGAGAAGTGGATCAGGTTCATTTTCCGATAGTCCTAGACTGTGTCATGCTATTCAGTAATATGGTAATAATTACATTAAAAACATCTATCCATCCATTATCCAACCCGCTATATCCTAACTACAGGGTCACGAGGGTCTGTTGGAGCCAATCCCAGCCAACATAGGGTGCAAGGCAGGAAACAAACCCTGGGCAGGGCGCCAGCCCACCATAGACATTAAAAACATGTACAATTTAAAATTATGGCAGTATTTTATATTACAGCCTCATAGTGTGCATATAAATAGCCATTTTAACAGTGCTGCATTATGTACACCGCTCGAGTACTTATGAGATGAGAAATAGTGCGTTAATAAAAGTTAACAGTTAACAAGTTTTCATAACTTTCCACTGAGTAAGTGTAAGTGATTTACTTGTGAATTACAGAGGTTTAGTGTAATGATCCATGATTTGTATTCATCATTGTTGAAAATGCTGTGTCACCCCTAGTTTGCCCACACAAGATAAAAGGCCAGGAGATCTTTGAAATCAGACATGCTGGATATTATTTTCTAATTGGAAAAAAAAAAGTCTATGCCTACATTAAAACAGAAATTGCCTGCAGTATCAAATAAGTATTTAGTTCGTATTGCAAAACTACTCAACAGAGGGAGAATCATCCTTCTGGATATAGTTTGAATTAAGGCTAGGATACGGCTATGTAAGTCAAGGATGTCTTGTTCAAAATAAAAATAATAAATATGGCCAATTATTGAAAATAAATCTAAAAAAACAGGAAACAAAGTTGCTGAATATGCAAGGGTCTGAATACCAGAGAAGAAAACAAAACCAAATGTTAAGACCAAAGCACTGAAACCAGAATCAATCTTAATTAACATAAAAATGTTCTCATATTAAATTGTTTTTCTTTTCAAATCTAGAACAAAACTGCTACATGCTCTATCCGTTTAAAGTCCATTATCAATGATGTCACCACACAGTGACTATAATGACTGAACAGAAGAAGCAGCAGAAGAACTGGAATTTGGAATCAGGAGAAAATAGTCAAAAATTAACCAAAAAGCTAAAATGATGTCTGTGTATGTGAGACAATTATCATAATCATTTAGTAGAATAGCAAGGCAAGGGATAGAAAACTTACAGGTGACCAGTGCCAAAATACAATATTAGTCTTAAACAATAGTCAAAAACAGAACCATAATTCACACTTTCGAAAACAACAACGAAACAAATAACAAATTCTATGGTGAATCCACATTCTTGGACAAACAGCCTAATGCAACGGCAGTCTAAGGCCGGAGTTATACTTCACGCGACGCGACACATGCTGCAGAGGATGCTTCTGCTACGCAAGCGTTGTAGTGTTTATACTTGCGCGCATACTTTACATAAATCTGGAGGAATCCACCAGGTGGCAGTGCGAGATATTATCATGGTGAGAACATTTTCGGCTTCTCTGTGTAGTGAATTGCCTAGAACACTCATTAAATTCCGATAACACCTTACCGCAATATCTCTGAAAAGGATGTTTATTGATTAAATCCATAAATCCAGGGATGTGTCCATTCCAGCAAGCATTGGGCACGACTGAGAAACAATTCCTGGACGAGGTCACAGCTCATCGCAAGGTGAATACAAGCACACACATACACTAGCGTCATTTTAGCGGCACCAAATCCCCAAATCTGCATATGTTTGGAAGGAAACCGGAGCACAGTGTGGAATACAAGCAGGAAATACCAGCGACATAACTCCCTGCGAGACAGCAGTGCTATCGCTCCACCACCGTGACACCCCCATGTGTGTAATTATTAACAGTATTCATTATTTAAACGAAATTATATGTAAAGTGTAACATACACACTTTAATGCATTTCATCATGAAAGTGATATCAAGTATAAATCTAAAGATTCTAAATGTGTAGCGAGTTGGAATATCATACATTTAATTTGTTCTGTGTGGTAATCTATTGCTGCTTGCTGCAGCTGTCAAGTCCAAGAAGCTCGTAGCGATTAAAAACTGGGATGACGTTTACGACCGTCTGCTTTAATGATAAAGTAAACTACGAGGTTAAAGTGGACAATTCGAGATTAAAGCCGAAATTTCCACTTTAATCATAAAATACACGTTTTCACCATGTCCTTTATTTTTTTTCTCAGTGGCTCAAATACAGCGATATACAGGGTGGGCCATTTATATGGATACACCTTAATAAAATGGGAATGGTTGGTGATATTAACTTCCTGTTTGTGGCACATTAGTATATGTGAGGGGGAAAACTTTTCAAGATGGGTGGTGACCATGGTGGCCATTTTGAAGTCGGCCATTTTGGATCCAACTTTTGTTTTTTCAATAGGAAGAGGGTCATGTGACACATCAAACTTATTGGGAATTTCACAAGAAATGGAAAGGTTCAAATAAAGGCAGGTTGGAGCAAGATCTCCTTGTTTGACCAGAAAAAGCAAAGAGAACTAAAACAGTTGCTTAACATTTTTATTTCCAAAGCAGTAGAATTTTGTATCCAGGTAAGGACACTGCCTGAATAAATATAGAGAAACAGTGATGACAGGCATTCTGAGAGACAGAAATGTCCACCTTTATAATGTAACAAACACATTAGTGAATGAATAAAGTCAAATATCCACTCAGCAATTCTGAAGTAATGTCTCTATATTTAACCTTTGGTTTACATGCTTAACTTCAACATAATAGATCTAAAGAGCAAGATAAGCACATTTATTCCTGAAAGGCCTAAGATTTTCTTTACAATAGAACTCTGTGCTTTACAAGATAGATGACTGAACATAACTAGGAAGAAGACAGAATATATAAGGTTTAATCACGATCAAACTCAGAAGTTAGCCTGCAGTAAGAGCTATTGAAAAGAGTGGATACATTTAAATATCTACAATCAGTGGTAGCCTGAGATGGAAAATTATATGTGGAGATAATGCATAGAGTGCAGTGTGGATCAACATTTGGTAGAAGGTATCAGGAGTATTGTGTGATCGAAGAATTAAGGCAAAAGTTAAACTCAAGGTTTTTAAGACAGTGGTAAGACCAGTAATGATGTATGGAGCTGAGAAATGGGCAATTAAAGGAGTGCAGGAGAAGAAGCTGGATGTGGCAGAAATGAGAATGTTAAGATGGATGTGTGGAGTAACAAAAAAGGACAAAATAAGACAATCAGAAAGGGGGAGATAACTATGAAAGTACATGAAAGTAGTTTGAAGTGGTATGGACATAAGATGACAGGCAATGAATATGTGGGCAAAAGAGTGATGGGAAGAGAAAGCAAGGGAGGTGAAAATGGAGATGGATAGATAAAGGAAAATAAGATCTGAAGGAAAACAGTTTGACTTAAGAAGAGGTGCAGGACTGAGCTGTTTGGTGAAGGTTGATCAAGCACATTAAACTTACACAGAAGAAGCAGCAGAAGCAGAAGAAGAAGAAGAAGAAGAAGAAGGAGGAGGATCTGTGCCTGGAATTTAAACCAAATGGACTCTTTGTTTTATATTATTGGGCCCTACATTTCCCACAACCCTGGCATTGTGACTGTTTCATTTACTACAATATATCAGCACAGATTTCTGTTATTTTCAGGTATTTAACTTGGTGTGCTGTCATCCTGTTTTAAAATTTGAACCTTCCTACATCTTCATCTGCAAATAATAGTTCATTGTTTATGTCTGAATAACAAACAATGCATACCAATGTAAACCTTACTGAATCATTTAACAACAACAACATTTATTTCTATAGCACATTTTCATACAACAATGTAGCTCAAAGTGCTTTACAAGATGACAAAGAGAAAGTTACAAAAAGAGAAAAACTTAGGATTAGGCAACATATGTTAAAGAATAAATAACAACAAAACAAGATAAGGTCTGACGGTCAGAAGGATAGAAAAAAAATTTAAAAACTAGGGAAAAAAAACAAACTCTGCAAGGATTCCAAGGCCAAAAGACCACCCAGACCTCACTGGGCATTTTACCTAACATAAATGTTCCTAAATCAAACATCTTAGTTTTCATGCATCACATGATAGGATTTGATAAAGTTGGTCATCTTGTGGACAGCTGAAACATCTCAGAAGGCTGTATGGTGCCTTGATCAGGAGGTGGTGGTGGTGGTGCAGACCGCCACCACACAAAAAGCGATAAGAATCACCAGAGAATAGTGGGGATTAATGCAAATAGCAGATCCCTGAAGAATATGGTCATTTTATGCCATTTATATTCTATTAAGAATACAACAGGAAAGTAGCTATGAAAAACCCAAATTAAAATAATGAATTTTTAGCCAGTCAGTCAGTCATCGTCCAACCCGCTATATCCTAACACAGGGTCACAGGGGTCTGCTGGAGCCAAATTCCAGCCAGCACAGGGTGCAAGGCAGGAACAAATCCCGGGCAGGGCGCCAGCCCACCGCAGAGCACACACACACACACACACACCAAGTACACACTAGGGACAATTTAGGATTAGCAACGCACCTAACCTGCATGTCTTTGGACTGTGGGAGGAAACCGGAGCACCCGAAGGAAACCCATGCAGACACAGGGAGAACATGCAAGCTCCACACAGGGAGGACCTGGGAAGCGAACCCAGGTCTCCTTACTGCAAGGCAGCAGCGCCACCATGATGGATTTTTTTAAAAATGTTCCACAGCATTAGCCTGATCAATTTCTATCGGTAAAGTATTCCAAATTTTAGGTGCATAACAGCAAGGCGCCTCACCTCTTCTTTTAAGTATGGCTCTTAGAATTATAAGAACACCTCCATTTGAAGCTCTAAGATTAAGACTTGAAGTGTAGGGAGAACAGGAATTCCAAAATATTAGATGGGGTGAGATTATTTAAGGCTTTATAAACCATTAATAGTATTTTAAAGTCAATTCTGAATGACACATGTAACCAACGTAACAATTGCGATAGACGGCCGGCAGCTCAGCCCGGCCGGGAAGTCCAAAGAATGGATGGATGGGGGAAGGCAGCTACTTTCTGCTTCCCATATAGCCCAGAAGTATTCCCAAGTCATGGGGACGGAAGCCCCGAAGTACTTCTGGGCTGAACAAAAAGACAATTCTCCATCGGACCTGGAAGTGCTGACATGTCATGTGGACAGGAGGGCAGAAGCTCTTCTGGGTCAAGGACTATATAACAACAACAACAACAACATTTATTTATATAGCACATATTCATACAAACAGTAGCTCAAAGTGCTTTACATAATAAAGAATAGAAAAATAAAAAACACAATATGAAAACAAAATAAATCAGCATTAATTAACATCGAATAAGAGTAAGGTCCAATGGCCAGGGGGGACAGAAAAAACAAAATAAAAACTCCAGACGGCTGGAGAAAAAAAAATAAAATCTGTAGGGATTCCAGACCATGAGACCGCCCAGTCCCCTCTGGGCATGCTACCTAACATAAATGAAACAGTCCTCTTTGGATTTAGGGTTCTCACGGAAAGGCTTGATGATGATGGTCAAGTAGAATTCTGCCTTTTAGTCCATCCATCATTGTTGGAGCATCATGAAGCTTTGAGTAGGTGGAGGTGGCGCAGGCCACCACCACAAAGAAACCAGAAAAAGAAACAGAAAAGAGAGTAGGGGTCAGTACGGATTGTAGAGCTACCCTGAATAGTTATTATGAGGAAATTGAACATATAGAGTATCAGGATTAAGTTAAATTAAGTTAAATTGAAGTTATAGAAAGGCCATGTTAAAGTAATGTGTTTTCAGCAGTTTTTTAAAGTGCTCCACTGTATTAGCCTGGCGAATTCCTATTGGCAGGCTATTCCAGATTTTAGGTGCATAGCAGCAGAAGGCCGCCTCACCACTTCTTTTAAGTTTTGTTCTCTATATAAAGAACGGGTAGAGACCCAGCAAGCGAGCCGGAGTAGGGAGGTGATTTGACAGAGCTTGCTGGGAGGAGAGAAGTAGAGTATTGTGTTTATTTATAGTATTATTATTATTATTATTATTATTACCTTTGTATGTTGGCAGTGGTGCTTCAAGGCACCACTATTGAAAGAAAAAGAATAAAATATCCTTTTGGTGCTTCTACGTGGGGTCTAGGATGTTTTGTCTAATGGGTTTGAGGAGCGGCAGTGCCCTCTACTGTCACACAAAGTTAAAACTAGTGACATGTGCTCAAATTTTCTTTTTCTGGTTAAGATTCTGGCTGCTGCAATTCTGCACTAATTGCAGTCGATTGATGTCTTTCTTAGTTAGTCCTGTTTGGAGTGCTTTACAGTAATCTAGTCGACTAAAACAAAAGTGTGAATTAATTTTTCAGCATCTTGTAAAGTTATAAGAGGTCTGCTATATTGATTAAGTGAAGAATGCAGTTAATGATTAATGTGTGATTTAAAGTTTAGAATCGATGATTACCCCTAAATTCTTTAAACCTTAATTTTTAAACCTAAAGGATCAAGTTTATTTCTAATATCCTCACTATATCCATGTTAGCCAATCACTAAGATTTCTGGGTTTTTTTTTCTTTATTTAGTTTGAGGAAGTTACTATTCATCCATTCAGAAATACTACTAAGACATTGAAACAGAGAGCCAAGAGCATAAGGGTCATCAGCTGCTAGTCATTTTTTCTTCTTAATTTTTATTTTTATTTGTAGGACACATGGTCTTGTCAGGACTCCTCTAGTATTTAAATCTGACAAAAGGTAATGGCATTAATAGGAGAAGCATGAGTGACTGCAATATGGCAGCCCTATGGCCCCTCTTCTCTAGCTGGCACGAGGAGTTTTAGTGAGGGATGAACAGGCGGCTCTAGAATATTTATGAGTGCCTGACCATTAAAATGGAGTAAAAGCAGTGGCTGCTGACCAACAGAGGGCACTTGGGCACAGGCTGATAACTGTCACTCTATACCCCCTTGGCTATTGCAATAATGTACAATACAGCATTGTAATCACAATAATAATGATGATGATGATGATACTTTTTTGGCAGAGTGTTAATTTTGGCTTGGGAATGATCTCAGGAGCCTGTAATAATTTCAGGAAAAACAATTCAACAGATTTATAAATTACCATTAACCAAGATATTAAACATTTTAGGCATACTTTGCCTTTGACCAGAGAATAGTATGTCACTGTTATTTGGCCAGTTTTGTTAAGTGGTGGCATGTACTTGTGATTGCTAGTCATATGTCTCTATTCAAAAACAGGAAAAGAAACAGAATTAGAAGACACATCAAACTCACACATTCATACTGAAGACAATTAAGCCCTAAATAATGAATGAAGAGACCGAGAGAGACAGAAAGTACGATGTATGAAGCAACGTATGGCTTGCTGCTTCTTTACTTTATGACTTTGTTAATTTGATCAGTTTGTCATTGATATGCTGATTCAAAGGAATATGAACAACTTAATTGGCCAAGTTGTTTAATATGTTGAACAATATAGTCTGAAAACATTGCTTCTACATCTGTAGATGTCACAGTTTAGGGCAAAAATATTGTTGTAGGTGAGTCATCACACTGGTAAAATTGTTTAGATGGCTTTACAGGATATTACTCCAATAACAGCAATTGTTTGTTTCTCATATGTTTTTGACCATTATATTTCTGAATCATAACAATGCCAGGAGTCACCATATGACACTAGTTTTTAAAAATCCACCACTCATGCCCACTAAACACATTATTTATAAGTTCTGCTGAAAAGGATGATTACAAGTATTTCTTTCCTATCACAAACTGGTAGCATATGAGATGGTTGGCATCACAAGCTCAATACCACAAGATGTTACACACATTCATTTGAGCTTCTGGTTTATGTTGACATGATTGCATCATGTGATTTCTACAGATTTGTCAGCTGCACATTCATACTGTGGATCATCTGTTCTCCCACATCCCAAAGATGTTCTATTGGATTCTGAGCCAGTGACTGGGAAGGCCACTTAAGAACTATGAACTCATTGTCAAATTCATGAATCCAGTTTGAGGTGACAATTGTTATGTGACGTACTGCATTATCATGCTGGAAGTAGCCATTAGAAGATGGGTAAATTTTGGCCACGAAGGGGTCAGCAACAATACTTACATAGGCAGTGGCATTGATGTTTGATAAGTATTAACAAGGTGTGCCAAGAAAATATTCCCCCCAACCATTACACCACTTACTCCTAGCCTGGACTGTTGACGTAAGGGCAGGTTGGGTGCATGGATTCATGCTGTTGGCTCCAAATTCTGACCCTACCATCTGTGTGCCTCAGTAGAAATTGAGATTCATCAGATTAGGCTACATTTTCGAAGTCTTCAGCTGTTCAGTTTTGTTGAGCCTGTACCCACTGCATCCTCAGCTTTCTGTTCTTTGTTGACAGGAGTGGAACCTGATGTGGTCTTCTGCTGTTGTAGCCCATCCACCTGAAGGTTCAATGTGTTGTGCATTGTGAGATGCTTTTCTTCTCACCACAGTTGTACAGAGTAGTTACCTGAGTAACCATAGCCTTTTTGTCAGGACAAACCAGTCTGGCCATTTTCCTCAGACCTCTCTCATCAACAAGACATTTTCAACAGCAAAACTGACACCCACTGGATGTTTCTGGTTTTTCATACCATTCTCAGTAAATTCTAGAGACCTTTGGGCATGAAAATCCCAGGTGATCAGCATTTACAGAAATACTCAAACCAGCCCATCCAGCCCACCAGCCCAGAACCAACAATCATGCCATGGTCGAAATCTCGGAGGTCACATTTTTTTCTCCATTCTGGCATTTGATGTGAACATTCCTTGAAGCTCCTGGCCAATATCTGCATGACTTTATGCATTGTGTTACTGCTGCAAGATTGGCTGATTTGATTAATTGCATAGATAAGCAGGCGTACAGGGGTTCCTAATAATTTGATCAAGCTTGTATATAATACGAGGCATGATCAAAAAGGTTTGCAACAAAATGACGTTATAGGTGAGATGCATTTTAAACAATAGAATGTTATTGAATTTCCTGAAGAAGAGAAAGAATCAGTAATGGACTTTTAAAGTCAGGTAAAATGTATAGGGACACAATGCTCTTGATAAAAGCACTGTTGGGTTTCATAAATTGTTCTGGGAAAGGCCAAGGGGCCTACAAATAAGGAGTGACTCGGATGGGTACAAAAGAGGATATACAGTAGGAGTCTACAATCTGACGCGAACCCTACTGGCCCAGACAAAGCATTGGGTATCGGGTTGGGTTTGGGCCCTTTTTTAATATAAAACATCGGGCTCAGGCCATCTTCAGGTTTTTTATATATTTGTTTTTTAAATAGCCCCTCCTCTCTTTTTTCACTTTCCCTCTGTAATTTCACTTATCACCACCACCACCCACGCCCCTCATTTACTCTCGTGGACATGTTTAACCTGAGTGATAACCACATCTTAGAAACTGACAAAATAAAGTGTAAACTTCAAAATGGAGAACCACTCATAATGCCAAATGAGTCAGGAATGGCATCATTATGGAACAATTTTGACCTTGTTACGACAAAGGAGAAACAACTCCCTGGTTACATACAGTGTAAAACGTGCTCTGCTCTTTTGAGGTACAATTGCAAAAGAATTGGCATGTTTTCTCTTCTGCAACATGTGGACCATGGGTGCAGCCACTTGACTTTGACAGCTTGTACAAGCAGTCAGAAGCAAACGTCCATGTCGCAGTACTTCTTTGCACCTGTTAAGTTCATTGCACCTGCCAAACTAAATATTTCTAATAAGGGCTGTAGACATTGCCCCGGACACAGACAGGCAGACATGCTCATGTCACCCAACATGCGTTTATTTTTCATTTATTTACAAAAGTCCGTGCTCACAAGTCCCCAGTTCCCCTCAGTCTAGGCCAACACAATGCCTTCTCTCTCTCTTTTCTTCTTCAGGCCGCTCCTGCCTCCTCCAGAGACCTTGTCCAATTCTTCCACCCGACTCTTGTCCCCCTCTGAAGGGAGGCGGCCCATTTAAATAAGCACCCGGATGTGCTCCAGGTGTGTTCCCGGCGATTTCCCACCGACACGCCCCAGTGTGGCGGAAGTGCCGGCTGTCTCCTTGGAAGCACTCCGGGTGTCCCTGTTCCTCCTCCCCCCAGCACTTCCTGGTGTGGCAGAAGTGCTGAGGTCCAGGGTCTTCCAGGTATTGGAGTCCCCCTGGTGGTCCCTACAGGGTCAAGCTTCCCAGCTCTTTACCCACAGCCCCCAGGGCGGTCGCCCCCTCGAGGTCTGGAGGAGGCACAAGCCCTCCTCCGGTCTTCCCGTGCGTCCCGGCTGGGTACCACCTCCATCTGGGTACCACAGGGCGTAGACTTTTGTTGCAACATTAGACCTTTTGCCACAATAGCAGGAAAAGATTTTATTGATCTAGCACAAGAACTTATTAACTTACAAGCTAGCCATGGTCAAGTTCCAGCCAAAAGTGTGCAACCAGACCTCACCACCATCTCTTGTAAATGTAATGAGATTGCAACAACAAAAAAAGTCATGAAATATTAGAGATCACATCTGATATTCATTTCAGAATGACCATAGACATATGGGCTGACAAATACTTGCCCCTATGTCACACTAGAAAACAAGAATAAAAGCAGATCGCTTACCACTACAATATTCCCCCTCAGAGAATCAAAAACAGCTGACAACATATGGAGAGAGGTATATCAACAGCTTGTCCATGAGTTCGGAATTCATGCTGTCGTTATGAAAAAAAGCCAGCTGGATAATACAGATCGAGGACTAAGCATCATTTCTGCACTCACATCCTAGTGTTGCTTGAATTGCCAGGATCATGTATACAACACACTAGATGTTAACGGGCTTTCAGATATTGTCCAGGAAATTGCAGAAACATTGCTGGTAGCAAAGGCCTTAGTGAAATACGTGAAGCAAACAGGTCTAGTAAGCCAGCCGACAAAAACAGTTAGGCAGATGTCAGACACCAGGTTTACTACAGTTTTTCTCATGTTGTAGTCAATCAAGGATGTGTACATCAAGCTTCAGCAAAAGCTTGAAAGCCATTAGGAAACCCAAAGAATGGATAACATAATGTAGCTCCAGATGTCCTTGACTTCCTTTTGGAATTTCTTTACCCATTTTTGGCAGGCTCCGCGGGAACTGGAAGGTGACTCGTACCCTATGCTTAATCTTGTCATATTATGGTGCTAAACACTAAAACGCCACAGCAAACCTGTGGGTAGAGACAGCCCACATCAAGCAATTATCCGTGAAAGATATCTGGAGTGAATAAACAAAAAGGTGAAGATAGAGCCAGTGAATAAACTTACTATATTCTTATGGCCTAAATTCTGCCAGTTACACATGTTTCTCAATACCAAGAGGGAAGATATTCACCAAGAGGCCAGAGGTCTGATATCCTGCTTCACAGCAGGTAATGAACCACTTAGTGAACCTGCAGCAAAGAGAAGAATGATTGTAGTGAATAGGAATGTGTGAACGTACCTACAGATGAAAACAAAGATGAAGTTCAAGACTACACAAAGTGTAATCACACCATGCAAGATGAGAAGGATGTGTTGTTCTGTTAGTGGAAGAGCCATAAAGCATCTTTTCCTCTGCTTGCCAGACTTGTCTGCATTGTGTTAAGCAGCGGCGACTAGTGGAATTTTAGTGCTCCAGACAGAACAATAGGACAGAAGAGAATAGTACTGAAACCATCAATAGCATATGCAATTCTGCTCCTGCATAGTTCTTATTAAATTATTGACTTTATCATGACTGCAAATACTGTAGTTCTGAGTTTGCTCAATAGTTTCATTCATTTGGAAGACCAACAAAAGTTCCCAGTACACTACCAGCAATAACCGGTAAGACAAATGGCTTATAATTATCCTTATACAACACTGTACATTGAAAAGTTATGCAAGGAAGCTGATAGGGCTCTTATTTTAAATATTCTTTTAAATTTTCTAAAGTAATACGTGCACTGCTTTTATAATTGCGCAGTTTTTTTTTATTTACTGAGCTCAACACGGTATGCAAAGTAAATTAGAATCAGTCGGGTTTGGGTTTGGTTCAGGCTTCAGACTTGCTAGCTCCAGTAATAGCAAGCTAGCTCTTGTTGTCAGTAGACAAACAATAAGAAAGTCAGTATAGAACAAAGGCAGGAGCTGGGGAAAATGACAAAATTACAAATACAAAATAAAGAAACAATTTTAGCACATTGGTGAAGCTTTTGGTACCTTCTCAAGATGATCAGCTGAGTTTAAGGTTTATGATTAATCCTGTTTTACATTGTCACTCATGTTGAAAATATCAATATGGAAGCCATGAGGGCACTGGTTCAGGGCCATCACAAATAGCCGTCCAGACCACGCACAGCACAAATACTAAAAATGCTACCATATGCACGTGATTTTTGGGTCATTTTGGAATATCACATCATCTAAATTAATAAAACATGAATAGATCATTCACTCCTTCAAGCTCCTTTCATTGATTATTAAGTATTCTCTACTCTCGGTGCAGTACAGCATATTCTGACATTTAAAATCCATTCATGTAGAGAGGGCTTTATGCCCCTTAGTCTCAAAGTGACCTCCAAGATTATTACAGAAATTAGCAAGTGAAATACTCATAGAAAAGTATAGGCACCTATATAGATGTGTGTCATGAATCCATCTTGTTTGATGCCAAGATATTATTTTTCAGTTTTGGCATGTTTTTCTTTATTTATAAAATTATTTTTAATGACAACAATGTCACTGCATCACAGTACTGGTTATTTGTTTTGGTCATAGGCATTGCCATTTTGAGCCTCAGATCATGAATGCAATCATGTTGTTTATTAGTAATATTGCTCTATGACAATAGATAAGGCATGAGATATGTTTTAAGTTTCAGGGAATAAAAGAGACAAACCAATCAAAGTCAAAAAAACAAAGCACAGAAAGTGCTGGAAAGACAAACTAACAAGCACCTAATCCTAAATGGTAAAAGTAGTCAGAAGTGAGAAATAACAAAACAGGAGTCTTTGTCCTAATTCTTAAACTCAACACACCAAACTCTCCACACAATTCCGAATATCCACAAACTTGGACAACCTTGGAGTGCATGACACTGGCCTTTATACTGTCGTAGTAATTACATCACACAGCACACACTTCCTGTTGTTCCGTTGTAGTAACTCAATGATGTGATTGTTTCTCTTAATTGTAATTTTGCAACGTTTTGATTTAGTATTTTGTCCACAATGCCATTTTCTTTTTATGGACATTACAATTTTGAAATCCCGTTGCTACAACGCAAATGGTGTCATGATTTAGACTTTGCTTTTATTTTGGTTTAGTTTAAGGCTAAGTTTTGAGAGGTGGAACCAGAAGTGACCCCACTGATATAAACACCAGCTCTCCGTCTCAACTTGGGGTGCAACTATCAACTCTACACAAGCTCTTTGAAAGCCTCCTACTCACACGTGCATGAAAATTTTTAGTTATTATTTTTTTATTTCTTTTATAGCTTTTTCCTTGGCTTCTATAATTTGCAGGTTTAGAGAGGTCAAGGAATTTAATGGTCTGCGTTTTTGAAGATGTTAATTTTCAAATACATCTTTCTGAGGCACCATTTTGTTGCACTGAAATTGCTTGTTTGTTATTCAAGATTGTCAGGTTGCTGTTAGGCTAAATATCTGGGAGAGTACAATGCATAACACAATTACTACAATGTTATAAAGATCGGCATCATACGTCCAAGTTTTACTGTCCAAGTGAGTAACTAATTTAGTACTTGAAACTGCAGTGTCAATATTTTAAAGACCTCTCTACCTATGAATTGTTTTCTGTTCTTCAACTTAAGTTGACTTAAGTCTTGTGTTTTGGCTTAGGCCAGCGTTTCTCAACCTTTAAGTATTTGTGACCCGAGTTTTCATAACAGTTTTAATCGCGGCCCCCCCCCCCCCCGAAATGTAGATGCATATTTTATTATACCTACTTAACTTTTATCGACATTTATCTAATTCTATATTTATTGTTCTAGTATCAGAATGTAGTTTAAGTTAATTTGTTTTGGCTTCAACAGATGTTTTAATCATATTTTTGATTCTTGTTTTCTTTTTTCACATCTTCGCGCCCGCCCTTTTTGTTCCTTCGCGCCCCCCTAGGGGGGCCTGCCCCATAGGTTGAGAACCACTGGCTTAGGCGATGCTGATATTTGATATTTGATTCTCTCACTACGACTCTCGACTCTCAGTTTTGTCTCTCGTTCTGGCCATTGTTGATTTGTATCACGTCCTCTGGGCTTTGACCGTGGCTCACTATTACTATCATGTTATGTCTCCTGACTCCATTCTCCTTAAAGCTGTGAGGTTATTTCAAATGCTCATTGTGGGAGGCGAGTCCCTGTTGGTCACGTCAGATGATATCATCAGAGTGCTGGAACATAAACTGACACCACAGAGACTTTATTGTCCAAGTTAGTGAATATCATGGCTACTCTTTATGAAAGTTCTTTACTTGCTTTTTCTTGTAGTTGACCTTAGGTTTTGCACTTTGTCTTTGTTTTTTGAATTTTTCTTTTGGCAAGACAAAAGATTGGCTTTATTTATTTGATTTGGACCCAGGCTTTTGTTATTTGGCTTTTTATGTCCTGGTCCTTGCTTTTTCCCACCTGTGTGGTGTCATAACACTCACCTTAAAACTGCAATATTAGTGCCTGTTAAAAATAATATGGTGTCCCATAACTTACCAGATATGTTAATAAATTTATATTAAGCTGAATAAAATTCAAAACTAAAACATATATAAATTAATTCTCCACATCTCAGAACCCCAAAAACATTTCAATGATGTACCTCACAATAACCAACAATTAATAAAAGATACTGAATTTACAACGAACAGCACCAGCAGCAGTGTCCTACTTTTAATTTGAAAAAGAAACAAATTCATCCATCCATCCATCCATCCATTATCCAACCCGCTATATCCTAACTACAGGGTCACGGGGGTCTGCTGGAGCCAATCCCAGCCAACACAGGGTGCAAGGCAGGAAGCAAACCCCGGGCAAGGTGCCAGCCCACCGCAGAAGAAACGAATCAAATTGACTTCTGCTTAGTGATAGGAGAATTAAATCCAAATTAGCATTTGAATTTTTACATTGGAGTTTTTGGCTTTGGTTCCTGATTTGCGCTTTTGGCTGTAACGATTGACTCTTCTAGTTATCATTCCATATACAGTATAGCCCTTTTGACTGTCTCCTGATCATAATTTTATTTTTTCCTTTTGATTTTTTTTTCATATCCTGATCATTTTATTAAAAATCAGTCTATCTATTGCTGGTGTGTTTTCAGTCTAATATTAACAAAATTAGGAGTTTTCACTTAAACCTTGGATCCTTATGATGCCTGGACCAAATGCAGAATTTATTCAACAGAAAGTGGATCTAGAGTGGTACATATCACAAAATGACATTGATATTTCCTGGAAAATATTCACTTCTAGCCTTTCTCCATACTCTCATTGAATATGCTTTTATTTGCTCTTCTGCCAGCCAGAAGAAATCAGGCTTCTTGAAGGTACAATAAAATCGAAGAAAACACATAAAGGGC
The DNA here is from genome assembly GCA_026402145.1 of Polypterus bichir lapradei. NCBI lineage: Eukaryota > Metazoa > Chordata > Cladistia > Polypteriformes > Polypteridae > Polypterus > Polypterus bichir. The sequence goes on from JANRMT010062807.1 coordinate 67,157,334, forward strand.
TGAAAAACAGGATGCTATATTTAAAAACATGTTAATAATAGCATGTTGGTGGCTATTATGTTGGGATAACCCCTCGCCCTCATCCCAAGCCTGGCGCTTATTGAAACTTTCCATAGGCGTACAGCAGCAGTAATTACCCACTTCTCTATTTCAGTGCATCTTTAGGATGTACTAAGAAGCATGCCTGACAAATATTCCGAAAGAAAAAGGCTTCCATTAGTAAGCAAAAATAGCCCCGCAAAAAAAAAAGCTGTTGTCTTAATTATGCAGCATGGAAAAGGTGGCAGTTTTTTGGACGAAAAGAAAGGATTCTAAAATTAGGAGCCCCGAAGAGTGCCTGCGTGAGATTAGTCACACTTGTCAGAAGCGTACGTGCTGGAGATGCTGCAAGACTCGCCTGAGCTGGCGTTCAAAGCTGCAGTGCAACACAGAATGAAAAAGTAGATCCAAAACAGAGATTGGGAAAGGAATTGTCTGCTTTCTGAGTGACTGACTTCTTGACAAAAATCCATAGTGAAGATAACTTCTAATGAGTACAAAGGAATTTAAGGGTGAAGTGTGAACTTTTTCATTGCTTTTTTAAAGTTAACACATGGGTCTGAGTTGCAGTGTTTGGTCTTAACATTCTCTAAATGCCCTAACATGAAATTCCCTAAGCTACATATTCCAGCTTAGAGTCATGGGGATGGGGCCTATCACAGCAACACTGGGCACAAAGCAGGAACCTGTTCTAGACTAGGCGAGAGTCCATCACAAGGCCCAATCACCCCAACTCATACTTGGCCAATGCAGAATCACCCATTTAAGTAAACTGCATTTCAATGGGGATGTGGTAGGACAAACCACACAAATATGAGAATATGCGAACTCCAACAACAACTGCGTGCAGGATTCCATGCTAGAATTCTGGATCCATGAAGCAGAAATGCTTACCACACAATCATGATGAAATGCCTTGCCTCTGTCACCATTTCTTTAACTCTTTGGGTCCAGGTAGCCTTTTGGATATACTTGTAATTTTTTTTCAAGAACCTATGATAGCTATAATTTGGACAGGGACATCAGCTTACATGGTCTTCAAAAGTCCCCTGCCCAACCAAGGAGGTGATTTTTTGCTTTAGTCTTGAATTTAATCATATATCCAATCCATTAAAAAAAATAATGCTAAGCAAGTGCATTGTTTATTACTTAACCTAGGTGTGGTCTTACTGGTCAAGACCTGTGTGGTCGCTGCGTTAAAAGATATCTCAACATCAACATCAAATACTCAACACTGGGAGAAAGAACAAAAATGAATATTCGTAAATTCCCCATTTTAGTTCAATGTGTAAGGAGCTAAATCATATTTATATAATTAATTGATGTGATTCATGATAATGAAGAGAACTACTCAAAAATAGCAAACTGTACAAGTTCATGTATCCTTTAAATTTTGGAACAAAAAAATTGACCAGTGGGTTGCTTTAATGGTCTCCACCCTTCAAGCCCCAAGGCAGAAGCGATAAGTCAGGCTGCACATGTGCAAACGTGAGCAAAGAATTTGTGCTAGCAACCCAGAAATAGACTAGCGGCACCAGCAACAAACAACTTTTCACATACTCCAAAAATAAACATTTTTCTATACCAGACATTACATTGAACATATGAAAAATTAGAAAATTTTAAATTAAGACAAGTAACTTAAGTTTGCTATAAACATTTTAACAGTGTGTTAAATTATTGAGGGAATTGTTTTCCCTTTTGCCATTAATATTGTCCGTTGGTGGATTTACTGTATGGCTATATGTTGATGGATCTTCATTTTCTGTGATTTTTGAATGGCATCGTTCAGATGATATTTTCATCCTCACTGGTGATGGGAGCCAAATACATTGTGAAATGTAGTGTCCCTCCCTTACTCTCCCACATGAGTTTTACTTGAGGAGATCTGCTTCCTTGGCTGTCCTTCAAAGCCACAGCCACTGCTCTTTTCATGCGGCTCTAATGATCTTTTCTCTGCCATGTCTCCTACCTGCACATTCACACCACTGGCTATGTCTCCTAAAGCCCTCTTGTCATCAGAAGAAACACAACACTTTAACTAAAACAGTTTGGAGTCTTTGATGCACCTACACAGAGTCCCCACTAGTGTTGAAATTGTACTAAAATTTTGACTCTGGTGCTGATACCAGCTATCGCAACTCAGTACTGGGACAGAAATGATACTGAAGCAAATTACAGATACCTCCTATACCCTCACCCCCAGCTGCTTTGTCACGCCATCCTGCTCACATTCACGCCACCCCGCTCCACTGCATTCTGGGGTGCAGGTCTCTCTCAGATCCCAATGAAATACATAAATGACAGTGAAAAGTGGGGAAAAAGAAAGTTTTCCCTCTTGGAGTTCTGGTCACACTGATATTCAACAGAGCGCAAGGTGCCTGTACACAACAATTTATTTCTGGTAGCAAAATAAATATAGCACTGGTATAGCACCCACCGTGACCCTGTAGTTAGGATATAGCGGGTTGGATAATGGATGGATAGATGGGTATAGCACCATTTTAAATACTGAGTTTTGCAGTACTTTTTCAGTGCCATTATACTAGACAAAACAAGTCTCCACTGCAATTGCATACCTAACATCCTCAGCTCTACAAAAGACAGATCAGTTAAGAACTACATGAATTGATCTATTGAGGTCTGCATTACTCTACATTATCCCTTCATTGTTTGCTCTTTTACATTTTCAAAATTCTATCCAACTAATATATACTGATAATCATCCTAATCTCTACATGCAGTCTTCAAAATGTATACTTGCAATAAAGTTTTTAGTTTAAACTGGGTTTAAAAGCCAATTCGCTCACAGTTCTCCCCATTGCTGTGTGGGGATTCCTCCAGATACCCCAATTCTCTTCTCACACATATGCAAGTTAAGTTGATTAGTGATGTTAACTTTTTCCCATATGAGTGAGAGTGTAGGGTGTGTGAGTGTGTGCTCTTTGCTTGGCTGGTATCTTGGTTAGGGTTATTTTCTATTTAGGACCCATTGCTGTGGGATAGACTCCAGGCCTCTGATGACCCTGAATTGCATTAAAGAGATTTGAAAATAGATAGAAATTTAAATCACAATGAGAATGAATTTGTGAACATGACTGGCATTACATTAGAGGTTAAGCTAATTATAATTACTGATTATAATACTGATAAATGGCAGTATACTGCATGTTGATTAGCACATGCAAATAAGATTTTCCCTGACATTCTGTAAGTAATGACCCTATAAACTTATTGTAAGGTCTTGACACTCAAGGTTTGCCTTTGGCCGGGAAAAATGGATAGACAGACAAAATGTGTATAAATATTTAGTGCACAGAACACTTAAATGAATGAGAAAAACACCAATCTGAGGTCAGGACTGTAGTGCACTCTGACTGGACTGTAGTTTATAACACACCCCAGTGTGCAAGAGTGCCGTCCACTGCTGCCTTACAAATTCTGGGACTTGTGCTCAGTGCTGAATCTGTGTGGAGTTTTCACATTCTCTTCGTATTTATGTGAGTTTCCTCTTTATGCTCCTCTCAGATCCTGCCCTGTGTGCTCTGCTAAAAATGAAACGGAAAAGGCAGAGGGAATGTTTATTGAAGAACCAGGAGATGAAAAAGACAAAATGAAGGTCAAAAGGTAACTTGCAGGAGTTAAAGAACTGGGAGACCAAAACAAAACCAAAACTACGAAGCTGAATACATTAAACACAGGCAAAGTTAAAATCCTATGCTAAAGTCTTAGCCCGTAAGAGTTATGTATAAGCCAAACTACATTTTACATTTACATTTTACACTAATTTTAGACTAATTACGTATATATTTTTATGTATTTATCATTTTCTTTGTTTTGTATTATATATTAATATTTTATTTTGTGATTATTCAGTTTCTATGTTTATACTTTTGTTCTGCTATTTTCCTTGTATTTTGCAGGACTTGTTGTGTTGAAGTGACATTCGGCATCTGTCAAGCGTTGTAAGCACACAACGATCACTTCGCATCCAGATTTTGAGAGTTTAAACATTTATAAACATCAAAGTGTCCACTACTGAAATCGTCACCTGTGAAGCTAAGATGTTTAAGAGGCATTGGCGGTTGTCCAAAGGTGTAAAATATTTGTCCATTTCAGTACACTTAAGCATTTCACTCTTCTAGTGCTCCTGTGTAGTATAATTATCTCCTGTACCGTCATCAGTCCACACCTTGAACCTGTCCCAGTCATTCAATACATAAGACACAATGTTTCTCTGGATATCAAGAGTGAGCCTGATATGGCCGTGCAATATGTAACAAAGAGAATGGAAAAGGCAGGTGCCATCTCCGGGCATGGAAACCACTCGGAGAGTGACAGTTCTTTGATCAATGGTGATCACCTTAATGGGGGTACGGTTGGAATGATAAAGGAAATGGGCACCTGAACGTAAACTAAGTCTAAAATACCTATACAATAACTATAATCGTAATAAACGAACAATAAAACAGTGGAGAAGCCGTGGATTAAATAAAAAGTCTGCAGGGAGCATGTGAATACCGTGGCGAAGCAAGGAAGGGAATGTAGAGACCAGAGCGACGGACAGCCTTATATAGGCAGGCAGCCAACAACGTGGGAGGCGTGGTGATGGGGGACCCAACACTGACTCACACGGCGACCGAGCTGCAGGCTATGGACATATATATGTACATCAGTAGGATTCAGTTAGCGTTGGGAACCCGCGTACCAAATTTCTTGAAGATGGGCCCATAGGTAACAAAGAGCGTTGGAAAGCTCAATATGGCGGCCGACAGTGGTTTTCATACCACCGAAATAAGTACATACATCAGTTTCGGTTAGCGCACGGAAGCCGCCTACCAAATTTCATGAAGATGGGGCCATAAATAAGAAAGTTTAAAATGGCGGACGTTGTCGACCGTTATGACCATTACGCGTAGAATTTCGAAATGAAACCTGCTTAACTTTTGTAAATAAGCTGTAAGGAATGAGCCTGCCAAATTTCAGCCTTCTACCTACACGGGAATTTGGAGAATTAGTGACGAGTCAGTCAGTCAGTCAGTCAGTGAGTGCTTTGCCTTTTATTAGTATAGACTAGCAAAATACCCACGCTTCGCAGCAGTGAAGTACTGCCTTAAAATTTTTATTAAGAAGAAAATTAAACCTTTTTAAACTGAGGGAAAATATAACAATAATTATTTGTTAAGGATCTCTTTGTATGCCACGTTGTCAGTTTGGCCCTCCAGTTGTAATATGACCAAGCTGTAGCTGTGCGCTGAGCTTACTCTTGAGCATGCAACGTACAGTTGGCCATGTGAACAGTAATCTTGTTTCAAATCTCACAGCTTGGATTGCTGCTGTCATAATCGGTTTGAGTTTCATGGTTTGTTTCAATTACGACAGTATTTGTAGGACTTGTGTTGAAGAGACATTCGGCATCTGTCAAGCGTTGTAAGTATACAACCAGATTCATTGATAACTTCACATCCAGCTTTTGAGAGTTTAAACATTTCTAAACATCAAAGTGTCCACTACTGAAATCGTCACCTGTGAATCTAAGATGTTTAAGAGGCATTGGCGGTTGTCCAAAGGTGTAAAATATTTGGCCATTTCGGTACACTTAAGCATTTCACTCTTCTAGTGCTCCTGTGTAGTATAATTATCTCCTGTACCGTCATCAGTCCACACCTTGAACCTGTCCCAGTCATTCAATACATAAGACACAATGTTCCTCCGGATATCAATAGTGAGCCTGATATGGCCGTGCAATATGTAACAAAGAGAATGGAAAAGGCAGGTGCCATCTCCGGGCATGGAAACCACTTGGTAAGTGACAGTTCTTTGATCGATGGTGATCACCTCGATAGACATGTTAATGGGGGTACGGTTGGAATGATAAAGGAAATGGGACCTGAACAATGTAAAGTAAGTCTAAAATACCTATACAATAACTATAATAACTATAAACTATACACGGGAAGTTGGAGAATTAGTGATGTTTGGAAAATTCAATATGGCGGCCGACAGTGGCGTCATACCACCGAAATAAGTACGTACATCGATTTTGGTTAGCGCAGGGAAGCCACCTACCAAATTTCGAGAAGATGGAGTCAGCCTTCTACCTACACGGGAAGTTGGAAAATTAGTGACGTTGGAAAGTTCAATATGGCGGCCGACAGTGGCGTCATACCATCGAAATAAGTACATACATCGGTTTTGGTTAGCGCAGGGAAGCCGCCTACCAAATTTCGTGAAGATGGTGCCATAAATAAGAAAGTTCAACATGGCGGACGTTGTCGACCGTTATCGACCGTTATGACCGTTACGTGTAGAATTTCGAAAT
>JANRMT010062807.1:67163794-67181054 GCA_026402145.1 Polypterus bichir lapradei
CAGGGAAGCCACCTACCAAATTTCGTGAAGATGGGGTCAGCCTTCTACCTACACGGGAAGTTGGAAAATTAGTGACGTTGGAAAGTTCAAAATGGCGGCCGACAATGGCGTCATACCATCGAAATAAGTACATACATCGGTTTTGGTTAGCGCAGGGAAGCCGCCTACCAAATTTCGTGAAGATGGTGCCATAAATAAGAAAGTTCAACATGGCGGACGTTGTCGACCGTTATCGACCGTTATGACCGTTACGTGTAGAATTTCGAAATGAAACCTGCTTAACTTTTGTAAGTGAGCTGTAAGGAATAAGCCTGCCAAATTTCAGCCTTCTACCTACACGGGAAGTTGGAGAATTAGTGATGAGTGAGTGAGTGAGTGAGTGAGTGAGTGAGTGAGTCAGTGAGTGAGTCAGTCAGTCAGTGAGAGCTTTGCCTTTTATTAGTATAGATTACAGTTTTTCTGAATTGCTACAACACATTTCCTAAAATCTCATGTCTTTGTCTCAAAACACTAAACACAAATTCTAAAATTCAAGCTACACTCACAAAACCTTTGACTTGTCTTGCAAAACTAAAACTTTGACCCAAAACTATTTTAACTTTACTCAAAATCAAGCACTACTGTCAAAAACCACTCAAAACCGGCCAATGTGCAAACACAACTTAGCAACGATTACACATTACATAAATGAATACAAAACACTGTGGGATAGCAGGAAAATAATATTTATTTATTCATTCATTTATTTATTCTTGTACTCACATTTTAACAAAAAAAGTACTGCAGCAAAAAAAAAAAAAAATTATATATTTTTACAGCATATTCAGATGATTTATTCTGCCTCAGCATCACGCCTCTGTGCTGGGTCAGGCCACAGGACTTCCACATCACATGCTATGGTCTCCCTTGCAAGGCAACGAGGAAAGAATCCTTTAGCATGCCGAATCCAGCCCTGGCAAGATTCCACTCCTATCTCACCACATGCTCCATTCATTGCTTGAAGTACATTTTCCTGTGTGTAAGGGTTTCAGTCGTATACTTTCCATCTCCATGCCGAGAAAAATTCCTCAATAGGGTTCAAAAAGGGAAAGTATGGTGAAAGAAACACATTCATAAAATGCTGCTCATTGTGAAACCAGTTGTGTATTCTTGGACCACGGTGAAAGCTCACATTGTCCCAAATGATAACATACATGGGATGCTCTGCCTGCTCGCAATCTCTCTGCTCAAGCAAAGCATCCTGTAGACCATCCAGGAATGTTACTAGAAGTTTGGTGTTGTATGGCCCAACAGTAACATGACTGTGGAGAACCCCATAGCTGCTGATGGCAGCACAGATAGTTACATTTCCACCACGCTGGCCAGGCAGTTCAATAATGGCACGTTGACCTATGACGTTGCGACTAGTGATGAGCGAGCATGCTCGGCTGAACATGTGTTCGGCTTCAGCATCGCTATGCTCGGAGCATGGTGCTACTCGAACGAGCACCACATGTGCTTGTGCGCCATGCTCGAGTCTCCGCCCCGCACGTTTCGCGGGTTGGAGACAGCCAATCAAGGGGCAGGTAAGTACTGCCCTCACTGTAATGCCAGTAGCCATGTGACTCTATACTTTCATTTGTATTGAATGAGTATGAATTGTGGAATTGCAACGGCAAATTTCAAGCACACGGAAGGGTGAGGATCAAATGCGCTCTCTCCAGTCGTTCTAAATGTAAATGCTGATGAGATATGAAACGTAACCAGTAGTCAATGTGCACGCTGGCTGCCAATTGAATAGTGAATAAGCTGCTCTTTTGGGTTCATATATTTGTAAATCTGACGGACTCTAAAGGAGTCAGTGCCTCACCAGCCATGAACCTCAGCTCACGTCACTGATCAGGAGGACAATCACGGAATGCGATTGACCAGGAACAGCGCTAAGTGTCCGGACTTTTAAAACATTAAAAATGGGCTTTCAGAGAACACACCGAACATGTCTATTATGCTCTCCGGCAAATGGCACCCCTAGGACTGCCCAGTCCTCTCTTTTTCTCAAGTTACTCAACTTGTTCTTGTTTCAAATACATACCTCTCCGCTTGTTAAATGTTGTCTTCCACCTGACAGACCTGCACGACTCCGATTACAGTTTTTCTCAATTGCTAAAACACAATTTCTGAAACCTTGCTCCATTTTCTGAAACCATTAAATGCAAAACCTTATCTTCAAGCACTATTTACAAAACCTCTGACTCCTCTTGCAAAATGAAACTTTCGCCTAAAAACAGTTTTACCTGTGTTCAAAATCAAGCACTGCTCTCAAATCAAAAACAAAGTGATCAAAATGATATACACTATCAAGCAGTCAGTAAACAATACAACAAAAAACAGAAAACACATTGTTCAAAACATATAGTTCTCAGGGAGAAGCAAATTTTAATCTCAATGTTTTGGGCCATACAATTTGTTCATTGTACAGTAAACAGCATACAATGCACTGTACTACAGTATACAATACTAAAAGGGACAAAAATCAAAGGAGTAAACGTGATCAATTTGCTTCTTCTCGTCTTTGGGCTGGGTTAGGCCAGAGCACTTGGTCAACATCACAAGCAATATTGTCCCTCCTGTGGCAACGGGGGAAGAAGCCTCTTGTGTGCCGTATCCAGAACCTGACATGATTCCTCACCTATATCACCACAAGCTAAATCCATGGCTTGCAGAAGACTTACTTTGGTGTAGGGTTGTCTATTATACACTTTCCATCTCCAAGAGGAGAAAAACTCCTCAATCGGATTCAGGAAAGGCGAGTATGGAGGGAGGTACAAGTTCATAAACTGCTCATTGATGTTAAACCATTCCCTTACCGGAGCAGCTCGGTGGAAACTGACATTGTCCCACACTATCACATAGGTGGGAATGGGATTCTCATTTAGCTCTTGACCCTGATGGTATTGAACCTGCAGCTCAAATAAAATCTCTCTTAGATTGGCAATAAATCTTAGAAGGTGCTGGGTGTTATATGGCCCGAGTGTAACATGGTGATGTAGAACACCATGGTTGCTAATAGCAGCACAGATGGTGACATTGCCACCTCGTTGACCAGGGACTTCAACAATGGCCCGCTGTCCAATGATGTTTCAGCCTCTCCGTCTCCTCTTTGTTAGATGAAGTCATGGGGTCTGTCCAAGGATTCCAAGTCAAATATTGTCTGTGTAGAAATACAATATACTGCATTTAGAATGTTGTAAGTCATACAGAGACAGTGCTATACTGTAGAGTACAATTAAGCCTACTGTATGCACTTCTGATTCACATACATTGTATGTACTGAAGAGTAATGTCATTCACATAGTATGTGTTAGTACTGTAGAAAATCTGGATTACAGTAAATGTTTCTGAATGTACACTTACTTGCACATACTGAGCTCGCAGTTCTTTCACCCTTGGTGAGTTGCGCTCAAAGGGTACTTTGTATACTTGTTTCATTCGCATCCTGTTACGATGGAGGACACGGTCAATTGTGGAAATGCTCACACTGTTGATTCCCTGGAAGTGTGTGTTGTCTTGTATCACTCGTTCCTGGATTTCTCTGAGTCATATTACATTATCTTGAAGGACCATGCCCACTATAACGGCCTCTTGCTCTTGAGTGAATAAAGCCGTCACAATTCTACAAAAAGTAGATGTGCAGTTACAACAAATATTCATGCAGTACTATACATACAGTGATGAACTTTACAAATGTCTATTGAAACAGTTGCATATAGTGTAGTACAGTAAATTTGCAATTACAAAAATAGAGTAGTATACTGTACCTGTTCTCTTCTCTGAACGTCCTTACTATGGTGGACACAGAAAATCGGCTCAAATTGGGTTGCACTCTTAGTCCTGCTTCCCTCATTGTCAGTCCATGGACAAGAACATGGTCTATGACTGTTGCTTGAATTTCATCAGATATTTCCACTCTTTGTCTTCCTCCTCCTCTTCCTTGCCGCCCTCCTCCTCTTCCTCGCCCTCCTCTTCTTCCTCTTCCTCGCCCTCTTCCTTGTCGTCCTCCTCCTCGTCGCCCACCTCGCATATGCACTCGTCCTCTCACATTGTTTCTTCTATCCATGCTCAGACTTTCTCCTTTCTACCTTCAACAACCTGTTTGCTCTCTGAACTGGCTTATATTTGTTGTGTCACATCATTTGAAACAGGTGACATCAATTTTGAGTGGTTGTGTTCAATCAATGACATGTTTTCTCTAATTGTATTTGAGCGTTGCTACTTGTGTTTACCAGTATGGATGACGTGTGCATTAGAGTGTAGAATGTGTTTTGAGAATGAGAATGTGTTTAGAGTTTTGCTAAAAAGTCTAAGTAAGATCTGCATATTGTGTTTTACCATGTGAAATGGTTTAAGGTATTGACAACAGACTGCACAATTAGCTAAATGAGGTCAGGCAACTGAGAACTTTCTTCAGCCAATGGGTTTTAGTGTTTTAGCAATTGAGAAAAACTGTAATATGGGTGGTGTTTCTGTCACTTTCTGACCTTTTCCAATGGACCAGGCACCCTCCCCTCTTCAGAGCAGGGGGTGCCTGGTTGTCTCCCATTGACTTACATTAGAGCACACAAACATCGCGATGTGTTCGGATTGAACACCCGAACACTTTGGTGCTCGCTCATCACTAGTTGCGACCTCTTCTTCTCCTTTTTGCTAGATTGAATCCAGCTTCATCCACGAAGATGTATTCATGAGGCCTAACCATTGAGTCAAGCTCAAAGATTCTCTGTACACAGTGACAACAAACTACTGTACATTTAGTTCTGTGAATGACACAGTATGATGTGCTGCATCCCAGACAATACAGTATACATTCTAGTACTGAGTTTACTGTAAAAGTTTACTTACTTGCACATATTGACATCGTTGCTCTTTCACTCTCTCACAGTTTCGCTCAAATGGTACCCGATAAACTTGTTTCATCCTTATCTTGTTGCATTGCAGGACACGGTCAATTGTTGACAGATTCACACTATTTATTCCCTCAAAATGTATGTTGTCTTCTATAATCTGCTGCTGTATTTCATGCAGTCGAATTGCATTATTTTGACGGACCATATCCACAATAAGTGTCTCCTGGTGTTGTAAGCACATGCATGTTCTTCCACCCTCATGTGGCCGTCTTTCAATTCTAAACAAAATACCATTTAGTTATAAGTATACTTTATATATATATACACACATCTATGTTTTCAGTAAATGTTTTCAAACACGGTACCATGGAGAAATTATTTTTCATTGTCCCCTTACTGAGACAAGTATACTTTTTACCTGTTTTCTTCTCTGAAGGTCCGGATTATAGTAGCCACTGAGAACCTGCTTAGGTTTGGTTGCACACATTGCCCTTCCTCCCTCATAGTCATGCCATGCACCAGAACATGATCTATGACAGTTGCTCGAATGTCATTTGAAATTACAGATCTTCTTTTTGGTCTTAGTCCTTGCCCACCACCTCTGACACGGACTCCTCTTCCTCTTCCTCTTCTATTGTATTGCTCCATTGTTGGATCCACTCATGCCATTTGCATTTCACTAGGCTTATATACTGTTTACTAATTGGGTTCACTGATTGGACACATGTGTTTTCAATTTTGAGTGGTAGTGTGTAAATGATGAAAACAGTGTGTTAGTTGTGTTTAACTTCTGTAGCCTGTGTGCACCATTCTGGGTACAAGTGCACCACACTGCTAAATGTGTTTTGTGTTTGAGAATATGTTTAGATTTTTGGTAAATGATAGATTCAGATTTGCAAATTGTGTCCTAACCAGATGAATAGTGTTTAAGATTTTGACAACTGTGGGATTGATTTGAAGAAAGAGTTTTGGTAGTTGACAGTTTAGTTTTTACAATGGGATTTAGTGTTTTAGCAATTCAGAAAAACTGTAATACAAAAGATAAAGTAAAAATGCATAAAACAAATTAAACTGCACTTTACCTTTGAAAAGAATCATGGCTGGTGTGAGGGAGATAAGAGAGAGGAGGGTTATCGTGTAGGACGACTTTCACTGTAACTAACTAAATCCCTTCTATCTGTTGGCTCACTGGAATCTTCTTCTTTTTTTGCAACTTTAACAAGGAACCTATCCAATGAAAATTGCTTTTGCCTGAAGAGTCACTACACTTGGACACAAAATAAAAAAATCCTTTACACACTGTAATGTTTCCAAAGTCTTTTGGGATTCCACCCAACAGGACGACATGCAGAAGAGCAACCTGAAGCAACCGCAGGCTCCCAGGGCTGTAGCAGTTCGCCGTAAAAGTGAATCAGAAAAGATTGCGGACATTCTATAAGCACATGCCATTGATGGGTAATACAAGGAACATTATAAATGCACAGGGCACAGTATTACTTGGCCGCTAACCTGGCCATGACCATGCCTGACTGCTGTGTCTGTGACAGATATAATAAATGACCATGCTGTTCCTGTTTCAAGCTGAATAAAGCTGGTGTTGCTAAAGTACTGGGACTCAGCTTTGTGTTTTGGGGTGCAAGACAGTGACTCATACGTTACAACACACACATGGTCACAATGCTATAGTAAACAGTATACGCATGTGCAGATGTTGACTATATGAGTGAGGTACGCCGACTGAGACCGAGAATAGGAGACAATTACCCACAATCCCGCAGTGAAAGAGAGAGAGAGAGAGAGAGAGAGAACCATCAGCTCAGTTGTGATCACATGACGCTCAGCATACAAAGCATATACAGTGGAACCTCGGTTCACGAACGTCTCTGAACACATACAAATCAAGTTACGACCAAAAAGTTCGCCAAACTTTTGCATCTGTTCACGACCACACACTTGGTTGACGAACAAGCCAGTTTCCCTTCTGGTTCGTACATGGCGATGATTTCTGCATGTGTTCAGTCTCTCCCTGTACAGTACATTGTTCTCGGTGCATCACACAGACGGACTCTCCCTCAAAACTGTGACCTCCTCTCAACCCAGCTTCCTCCTGTGGTATAGCGGGTCCACAGCTCCCATCAAAAAGGCCAGTTTTAATAAATAATCACCGCACTCGTGGCTTAGCGAGGGGGCGTGGTGGTGTGTGGCCGAAGCGGTTCCTGAAGGAGTTCATGATGTAAGTGTTTCTCACCTAAGTGCTCAGGTGAGAAGCGGTCCGCATCCGTAATTGTTCCCAGGAGCTGCTGATTGCCACGACTACCACGCCTCTTCATAAACAGAAGCGCGAGTCGGCTAAAGTGAAAAAGAAGAGAACAGGAAAGAACGGGAGGTTGCAGGAGGAGAAAGCTGGTGCAGGAGAGAGAGAGAGAGAGCAAGAGCGAGAGAGAGAGAGAGTGAGAGAGAGAGAGAGCGCGAGAGCGAGCAAGGGAGAGAGAGAGAGCACGAGAGTGAGCGAGCGAGAGAGAGAGAGAGAGCGCGAGAGTGAGCGAGCGAGAGAGAGAGAGAGAGAGCGCGAGAGCGAGCGAGCGAGAGAGAAGGAGAGAGAGTGAGCGCAACCGCAGGGAGCCTGGGTGTTTGTCTCAGTGTTATTCAATGTTTTTACATTTAGTTTACTATTACACTGTGAATTCTATGGCATAATTAACTATTTTTGTACTTAAAAATCTTTAAAGAAAATATATTTACATACAGTTTGTATGGTCTGGAACGGATTAATTGTATTTATATACAATCCTATGTTGGAAATTACTTAGGGGCATGACCAAATCGGGTTATGACCAGAGTTTTGGAACGAATTATAGTCGTGACCCGAGGTTCCACTGTACATATTACTCGTATTGCAAGACCTCACCCGTTTATCAAGTTAAAATTTATCAAATATTTTACCTCATCTTGCAAACCAAGTTACTCGCAATCCAAGGTTTTACTGTATTAAGTACTGAAACACAAATTCGTAGTTTTGCAAAAGTTTTTAGTTTTCTTTGAGTATCCAGACACCACTTGGACACAGGAAATAGCGTGCCACCATCTAAGATATCCTCACATCACAAATCGGGGGCAAATGATCTAAAATGGCCAATCAAATCACAACCAAAATGGCCACCCAAAACAAAAATAACACCATCAAATTGAAATCCATCTATTATCCAACCCGCTATATCCTAACTACAGCGTCATGGGGGTCTGCTGGAGCCAATCCCAGCCAGCACAGGGCACAAGGCAGGAAACAAACCCTGGGCAGAGCACACACACACCCACCAATGACAAACTAGGGACAATTTAGGATCGCCAATGCACCTAACCTGCATGTCTTTGGATTGTGGGAGAAAACCGGAGTACCTGGATGAAACCCACGCAGACACAGGGAGAACATGTAAACTCCACACAGGGAGGATGCGGGAAGTGAACCCAGGTCTCCTTACTGCGAGGCAGCAGCGCTACCCACCGCGCCACCGTGCCGCCCCAAATTGAAATTATGAAATGAAATAGAAATAACAATAACTTTTTGTAACACATTTGAAACTTAAAAGATTATTACAGAACATGTACAAAAATTAAATCTGTGTAGTTTAAAACCTCAGATTTAGAAAATTCTGTCTATTAGAGCCAGAATAAGTTACAGGTCCCCCTCTACCCTGTAATGGAATGCGACTCTTTTAATACATCCATGCATTTTCTGAAATTGACCATTCTAATTCAGTGTCTATGAGGCTAAGGTTTATCTCAGCAGCTTTAGGCACAAAGCAAGTACCAGGCTGGAATGGGGCAGCAGCCTCAGATACCAACACAATGCCAATTTAGACTCAAATATCAACTAAAACTGCATGTCTCTGGACAAGCGTTAGGATACAAAAGAATATTGGATAAACTCATATGGACGTAGGAAAAACATGAAAACTGCACACAGAAAGTGGCCAGTCCTGGACAGAACTTGTCAGGCAGCAGCACTTGCCACTAAACCATTTTTAATATAATAATAACTAAAACAATCAATGAAGATGGAAATTATAAGGCAATATACATTCCCTAACTAGTGGCTATAGAGAATTTTGATGTACAAATAGAAGATTAATTTTTACTGTTTCTGTTACATGAGAACACTTGTTCGGTGGAAGAAGAGAACATCTACAATTCAGTCTTCACCTTTTTTCTCTCATATTTCTCTGAAAATCTTATAAACAGTTTATTTATAAGGAACACAAGTAGGTGCAAATAGTGTCAAGTTTGCTTCCTAACTGTTGGCCACCTTATCAATTTTAACAGGGATGCCCTTTTAGCGCCAGTGTTGCCGAACCAGTTAGTCTGTTTCTACTTTGCTCTCTCACCACTTCATTTATTCACTGATCAGTTTCAGTTAGCTTAATTAAATTCATCTCACAATGCCTAGGAAAATGTGTAACTTCACTTTTGAAGGGAAGCATAACGTTGAACACGACATTCAGTAAATTTTCTAAATGCCACTGGTATACTATTGGGTGACAATCAGCTTTCTTCCATTCTGTTCAAAAATCTTGTTTGAATGGATGGGAAGTGAGGTGTTGAGTGCAGAGACATTTGGGCCAGACACTCAGCACAGAAGTGCTAACCAATCCCAATCCATGGGGATGCTTAAGGCTTTACTGGAGCACTTGCTGCAAAACTGTCAGCGAATTAGCACAATGATGAGCAACAGGGAATGAAAAATTGTAATCCATCTGCTCAGATGGTGACCCTAACTTGAAGAATCAATTAGACTGAAATGATGCAAAAAAGTAAAGCCAGTCTTGACTCTTCCACTTAATGAGTGTGTCACATGCGGTGCCATTGTAACATCTTGAACTTTCAGCACCTTTCGGTGATTACTTCATAATAAGTCTTTTGCTTTCTTTGCTCTCTGCAGGCGTGTAGGTGAAGGAGGGTCTGTTCTGAATGAAACCTAATACTGATGTGGAATGCATTGTAATGCACCTTGAAATCGATAACATTAAAATAAGTGTAACAGCATCTTTGTGAGGTGTCATAGAGAAGTTATTTCTAAGACTGCAGGCAGAGCCAAGGTAGACATCTAATCAAATGACAAATTCCATTAACAACAGCAACTGGCATCAAATTAAAAACTTGCTGCCACCACTGCCTTCTAGAACCTGGGGAGCTCTGCCATAAAACTAGAAATACACTGTAATGTGTGATTTAAAATGTTCATCGTAGCCTTAATTACATGTCTGTCAGCATCTCTTCCTTTACGTGTTGTTTCATTTTCATGTTCTTGTGTGTGAGGGCTGCACCTCTCGTTGTAGTAGTAGCTCATCCTGAGTTACAGTACTTCCATCCATGTGTGAGGGCAGCTTTAAAATACATTTAGGCAAACAAATGAATCCAAAATCGGATATTTAATTTATTGTAGTCTGCAAAATCCAGCCATTGTATACTATTAAATACTGGATGATAATGTCAGCCTTTGAGAACGTAATGGCAGAAATCAAGATAAATCATGTCAGAACATTTTACACCATTTATTAGATTTTGTAACCAAAAATATTGAAGTAAAAAACAAATGGATCATTTCAAGAGGGAAACTTTAAGATAAAACCTTTGGATGTATAATTATGCACCCTCTTTATAACACGGCATACTGCTATTATAATTGTTTTCGCAAGTTATTAGATCATCTATGACATGCACCTAACACAAAAGGTACCAACTTACCTTTTACGCTCTTCTTTTAATGGGGGATAGAAAGAAATGTCAAACCCAGTTATGTGCCGGTAACCTATAACCTCTTAGCTGTCTCACTGTCCTTATTGTACCCCACCTAGTGAACCCTAGGGACCCCTCATGGCAGGCTTCTCACTGACTGAGATTGACTTTTATTTTCACTCCTTTACTTTAGCACCAAAAGAGGACTTCACAAAGCATCCTTTGTACCCTTAAGGACTACAATTAGGCCAATCACATTTGCTAATTTAACTACAAGCCAGCTAATTTGCTGTCATCTTGTGCCCCTGAAGTCATGAACTAATGCAGTGCTGTAAATTTATCAAGTTTATAAATAAAGCTAATAGTTTCACACATGATGCTGCATCCTCCTCCAGTGCAGTTTTTTTTTTCTCTTAATCCTTGCTTTCTCAGCACTGTGTGTTTTTATTGTCTTTCTTTGGTGTCCATTGTAACACGGTTAAATGCACTGACTGGGTTAAGAAAATGGATGGACAGTTTCAGTTTCACTCACACAGGGTTGTACCATTTGGAGGCGGGGCCGGCCCCGGGCGCACCTCTTTATCCCCTAGAATGGATACCTGCATGAAAAGTAGGGTTATACCACTTGGGTAGGGGACATCTTTTCACAGATTTAATAAATGCATGTATATTTATTCATTAAAATTTAAAAGTAATTAACTACTAAATAGTCTTGGTAGCGCAGCAGCTCAACTGTCCCAGAAATGTCACAAAGAATCTTGCGGTGTTCTGGATAGCCACTCTGCCCCTGACTGTATATCACACAAAGAATGATGTGCTTGATCCATTACTATTCTTGTTTTACATGCTTCTCTTAAGTAAAGCCATTGATAAACTTGAATTTAAGTGAATTTCCATAGCTATGCAGATCATTTAGCTTTATACACAAAGCAGGAGGTAGAGAATTTTTCAGTTATCAATGATTCCAAATAAACTTCAAATCTCTATTACCCAGGCTACTTAACAAACAGAGAACAAGCTTGACATTATCTGACACTGCAGGATGCTGAGCTTAACAAATGTTTTTTTGTTGCTGAGTAGTTTATTTATATTCACTTTTAACAGGTTTGCCAAAAAAATAAACAAGCTACAGCTTTTCCAAATTACTGCAGCAAGAGTTGTACTCGAAAGCGAGTGTCTGAATGCCTAATGCCTGTTTTATCTACACTTGATTGGATTCCAATATCATTTACAATTGATTTTAAAATACTCTTTATTGCATACAATGCTCATAGTAATTTTACTCCTGCATATCTTTTAGAAAGCCTGCCTTTATATTCCCCAAACCGTTCTCTCTGATCTTCAATGGACAGCCTTTTCCATGCACCTAGAATGAGACACAAAGGGAATGGAGTGGCTGTTTAGTTTTTATGCCCCAAATATTGGATTGTTCCAGTACAACACTTCTCTGCTTTTTGTTTACCGGTACGGCTGTACTAACAACAGATTTTAAACAGGTACACTTCATTCCTTATTAAGTTCGATTTCTCTAAGGAACTTGAGATCACTGACTTTCTGTTGCATTGTATTGCACTTTTCCTCCTAATTTCTCAGATCAGAATTGAAATTTTCAAAACTACTTGTCCAACCTCCACATCATCTAGCCTCTTGTGCACCTCACAACAGCAATGTCTCATTGTTTTGAACAAACTGCAAAAGCTTTGGCACATTCATGCCAATGATTATGTAGAAGTGTCTGCTGTTTCCAACATTATCAATTGCTCATGTCATTTTGATCAAAATGTATTATCTTGGTTCTCCGTTGAATAGTCTTACCCCCAAAAACTAGAGGCATTAGATAATTGCATAAGACATTACCAATTGTCATAATCTGTCCAGCATATTTTCTGTACATTTCTATTAGACTTTTTCGGCAAATATGTCCTGAATTGGTGACATCACAGCAGACGCCTGTACAAGCTGGATTAGATATTCCAAAAGGTTCTTTCCGCATTGCATTGCAAAGGAAAACATCCACTGTAATGTGGACGACAATCAGTGGCCCAACAGACAGGGCTGTCAGGAGGTATAGGGAGATGGCACTCTAATTCTCCATACAGAGCTGCATGTGCAGTTCTGCCTAAGGGGTGTTTCCTGTGTTTACATTGCTAATTTTGTATTTTTTTCCTTTGGGCTATACAGTGCTGTAGAACAATCTTGTCCTTTTCTTTTCTGTATCACAATGATATGATCTGTCAACAAATTACAGTACAAACAGGAATAGTGCAACAGTGAATCCTGTGCAATCAACCTTCCACATACAGTCATGTGTAACTTTGTACCGCTGAAGCTGACATATGCCATACATACTAAAAAGTGCAGCCTTGTGAATTTTCAATCATTGTCATCAAAACCTGAGCCGTAGTTCACATCAGAAAATGCATACAGAGAACACTATTATATTGACAATACAGCTAAGCATTTTGACTATCTTGTTTGTAAACAATATCACCAGGACTTGTCATTCTAATGGCACTGACATGTTCATTGACATAAATATTTACTTTTGAGAGATTTTGAGCATGTTATGGTTTTTTGCAGGTAATTCATTGTGTAGTGCTGTTTGTATGAATTGTTTTGATAAATGCACTTACTGCTTTGCGGATATTAAAGATGAATCGAGAAATGTGACTGAGAAAAACTGTAAAACCATTAAAATAAAAGCTAATTTCCTTTCTCATTAAACATAATGTAAAAACAAATGATATATTTCTGATTTTGCTTTTATTATTATTACAATAGCTTTCAAAGTAAAACTTGAAAGAGCATTTTCAGCATCAAGAAAGTTACCTCTGCCAATGTTTGTCTTATGGAGGCTGCTGGCTAATTCTTAAATCAAAGGAGAAATAAAAAATAAATATTAATGTCACATGTGTTGTAAAGGGGAAAAAGAATCCTGTTTAGTTTGATCCAGCAGTGTTATTCTTTGATCATCAGACTAGCAAGCCACTCCACAAACCTATCCAAGTTTTCTGTATAACCTATGCTACTTGTCATTTGTTTTAAAATTTTGTTGTGTATTTTTCTACTTAAGTTGCTGTAAATGAAAGTATTTGCTAAATAAAAAATATGATGAAGAGGGAATATTTAAAGATCATTACAATGCAACATTTAGTCTATTCAGTAACTCCTCTTGTGAAACCCAAACTGACTCACTGTGCCTCAACTTATATAAAATCAACAAAGATAGGGAATGACTTCATGTCTTTTACACTCAAGGATGAGAAAGACCCATAGTGGAGCAGAAGTGTTTTGGATACAGAGGACTTAAGTCATATGTGCATTTACAGTTTTTCTCAATTGCTTTGGTGCATTTGTCAGATCAAAATTGAAATTCCCCATACTTCTTGTTCAAACTCCATATCTGCTTATTAGTTGTGTACTTTATAACAGCAAATTACCAATGTTTTGAACAAATAGCAAATGTTTTGTACATCCATGCAACTGATTGCGTATAATTGTCTGCTGTTTTTTATGTTCTCATTTGCTTTTGTCATGTCAGTCAAAATGCGTTATGCTCATTCAGTGTTTATTAGTCTTTCCACTTAAAACATCTACTCATTATTTCATTGCTTTAGTCATTCTTTGCAAAAATGATGAACTAGTTGTCATAATCTGTCTAGCATATTTATTTATTTATTTGGTAAATCTGAAATTTATAACAGTATTGAGTAATTGGTCTCAGGTGACCCTTAACCAATAATCATGAGGCATTAGCTGAACCAATGATCAACCAATTCTCTACAATTGTAATCACAAGCTAATAAACAGGCGCAACAGCCTGCAAGAAGGCGAGTTAGAGTGGAAGAGTAAGAAGACAAAATAGAGGTAAAGGCAGAGGAGGTCAAGGGTTGTTCCTGATGAAATAAGGGCCACCATTGTGGACCACATTGTCAATCATGGTCGCACAATGGCTGAGGCTAGTCGAAGGGTACAGCCAAATATTGGGCGAACTACTGTGTTGTCCTCAATCATACAAACATTTCGTTGGGAGAACAGGTTGGTACTGTAATGTAAAAATATGTATATTGTAGCGCTTCAAAGTACAGTGTTTGCAGTAACTTGCTTTTCTGTATATTTTCATTATGTAGTTAATGCTGTATTGTACACTAGAATATTTACTGTATGTATTTTCTCCATTTTACAATACTGTCCAAATAGGACTACAAGACTACCTCACAGGGGTGGTTGAAATCATCTTTTTACTATTCAACAAGAGGAGGCAATTTGTGCCATAGTGGTTGCAAATAATGCCATTCGACAACAGGAGATACAGAGAGCTGTGATTGAAGACAACAATATATTTGAGAACATCCCATTTCTAAGTGTCTCTACAATTGAAAGAGTGCTGAAAAGGCACCAAATGAACATGAAACAAATCTACCGGGTCCCATTTGAAAGAAATGATGGCAGAGTAAAGGAGCTGCATTAACAATATGTTCAGGTAAAATATTTATTTGCATGCTGTAATCTACAGTAAACAGTACAACTTTAATTATATTTCGGCATAGTACAATAAAGTAAGTAAAATCTGAACAGGTTTGTATCTATTTGATGAAATATATTGTCCAAAATTCTGTAAACAAAATAACATTTTACAGTACAGTATGTACTATAATTATGAGGTTTTTTTCTGTTGGTGTATAGCGTATAATGGATCTGGACTTGAGGGAACCACTTCATAATTTCATATATGTTGATGAGGCAGGCTTCAATCTGGCTAAAGGCAGAAGGCGTGGAAGGAATCTCATTGGTCACAGAGCTACTGTTGATATTCCAGGCCATCAGGGAGGGAATATCACCAGGTGTGCAGCCATTTCTGACAATGGTGTGCTTACTCATATTCCCCTTGCAGGCCCATACAACACGCAACATCTGTTGGCCTTTATAGACACCCTGTACAGAGATCTTATACCTGAAAACGAAAGGGTCTAATCCAGAATGATTTCCCAAAATAAGTGATCATTTAGTATAATGTGAGTTTCCATTGCTCACACACCATCAGAGAGTGGTTTACTAATCATGACAGGATGATCATGGAATTTCTCGCACCCATTCCATAATCCAATTGAGGATTTTTTTTCTGCTTGAAGGTGGAAGGTTTATGATCGTCAGCCCCATACCCAGTTGAGCTTGTTGGATGCTATGAATGCAGCATGGGAACAGATAAATATGGACTCCTGCAGAGGATGGATCCGTCATTCAAGAAGGTATTTTCCACGCTGTATTGCTAGAGAGAATATCCGCTGTGATATGGATGAAAATCTGTGGCCCAACAGACAAGAACGTCAGGATGTGTAAAAAAACTCACGGCTATGCCCACACTACTGCGTTCTATGGAGTGTTTCTCCGTTCATTTGCACCTTTTCCTTTATGCAATTAGTTGCTGTAAAATAATAACTGTTTGCATTTATATAGTGCTTTTCTCACTACTCAAAGCGCTCAAAGGCATTCTTTTCTTTTTGCTGTAACATATTTCTGTACAATTCAGTAAAGAACAGTATAAAAAATACTGTATCATATCCAGTCTCTGGCAATCAATCTCCTCAGTACTGTTTGTACTTTGTAACTTACAAAAATTATTTCTACTACGTTTTACTGTAGTATTGAAACTGAAGACATGGAAAAATGTTACAATCACGTGAATTTTCAAACAATATTCCAAAAATCCTACTTACAGTACATCCAGTCTCTTGCAATCAATCCCTGAACAGTAAACACAGTAATTCGAAACTTTCTAGCATAGAAATTGTTATACCACACAGAAAATATGCTGCCTTATGGATTTTTAGACAGTATTACCAAAATCCTTGTCAAAATTTTCAGTACAGATCAAACAATATTAAAAACAAGTTCACGCATTTTGACCATCTTGTTCATAGGCTTTGGTGCAAGGATTTGTCATTCCAATGGCACTGACAGTTTCGCTCACACAAATATTTGCTTTTGGGGCATAAATTAAGCTTTTTCAGCAAGTTACTTGCTTTTTCAGGTAATGCACTCTGTTTTGAGGTTTGCACATATTTTTCTGATGAGGAAGAGAAAACATTATTATTTAACTCACAGATATCAAGGATTATGTTTTGAGTTGATCATGCTGCAGAGAGCTATATGATTTGTTCCTGATTTATGCAGAAAAGGAGTTGGGCTGTGTGCACAGCATTAAGAGACTAACTTTTATCATTTATGAGGAAAGACTGACCTCTGATACTATCAGAAGACCCCGTGAAGAATGTCAGATCTTTATGGACTATAAGAATGTTTAAATTGATTCTAAGTGTGTATACATAGAAGGGTGTATTCCTTAGGAATGCAAATGGCTGTTTATTTCATGTCTTAGGACATTCCAGTATGTCATAAATTAAGATTTAACCTTAATCTATGTATAACCTCAGAATGAACTGCTAGGTTTTTTTTTCTTTTCTAAGATATAAAAGAGAGAACGGGTTTAGTTTATTTATTCTGCCAAAATCCAAATCAGTTGACTGAGTTGGGAAGAGGCAGTCTCGCATTCTCTCTACTCACCAAGAATTAAGAATAAAGAAATTATTTTTACTTTAATTGGGTTTAAGTTTTTCCGTTGTTTTTCGACTTCAGCGCTCACA
>JANRMT010062807.1:67186793-67234473 GCA_026402145.1 Polypterus bichir lapradei
TAGATAGATAGATAGATAGATAGATAGATAGATAGATAGATAGATAGATAGATAGATAGATACTTTATTAATCCCAAGGGGAAATTCACATACTCCAGCAGCAGCATACTGATAAAAACAATATTAAATTAAAGAGTGATAAAAATGCAGGTATAACAGACAATAACTTTGTATAATGTTAACGTTTACCCCCCGGGGTGGAATTGAAGAGTCGCATAGTGTGGGGGAGGAACGATCTCCTCAGTCTGTCAGTGGAGCAGGACAGTGACAGCAGTCTGTCGCTGAAGCTGCTCCTCTGTCTGGAGATGATACTATTCAGTGGATGCAGTGGATTCTTCATGTTTGACAGGAGCCTGCTCAGCGTCCGTCGCTCTGCCACAAATATTGTATATATTCATTGTTTTTTATCGCATTATTATTATTGTTGTTGTTTGTTATTGTTATTTTACCATTTTTAGGAAAATAAGCTTATGGAGGATTTGCATTTTGAATCTAATTGTACCATACAATAACAATAAAGGAGTTCAATTCAATTCAATAGAAGAGAGCGTGTATTTACAAATGATGATGACTGGCTTCTAAGTCGATTTAGATTTCCAGGCACTATCTTATTGTAACCATTGACATCGTTTTTTAGATGAAATGTAGTAAAGTGTATATATATTACATTATACAGATACATTTTTAACTTTGTTTAAATGTATACTGTTAATAATTAAATGCGTGGACACGGTGGACAGTGGTAGTGATGAACTGGCTTCCTGTTCAGGGATTGTCCCTGCCTCACGCTTTATGCTTGCTGGGTCTAGCGTGACCCTGGATGGATAGATGGATGGAATAATTAAACACGTACTATGAAGATATTTCAATGTTCCTTAAAGTTTTGAAGAATCAGTATTCTAAGCTTACAGACGGCTTAACGTCTATTACAGAGCAGATTGTGTGGCGATTGGGTATTTGGAGAAAGAAAAGTAATGACAGGAATTGGAGGTTAGTACGTTTGAAAGAGACAGTACTGCTGCAATAAATTATTTCATCGAAGGTTGCGCATGGCGCAGCAGCATCTTGTGTGAGACATGAACAATCACTACTTGAACTACATGAACAATACTTTAACTCCAATCATCATGAAAATGATATCACGTATATAACTCAGTATTGTAATTATTCAGAGAGCTGTAATATCACGAATGTAATGGATTCTGTGTCCTGTCGGAGAAAGAGAAAGAACAGAAGCACGTAGTGATTCAAACACATAGAGCACATTAAAGATCAAATACAAAACAAAGCATTTAACGTAAGACTTTAGTTACGATGGGATTGGAGAAACTAGTAAATTAAATGATTTTAAGATGAAGTTTATGATGTTCTACTTTAATGACAAAATAAACTACGTGATTAAAGTGGAAATTTTGAGATTAAAGTTGACATTTCGTGCCTTTTTCCCACTGTGTGCCTATTTTTTTTTTTGTCTGTACCCTAATAAGCTCAGATGGTGGGCTACGACTCCCTTTTCATGGCGACTTTGATATCTGACAACTTCTTTTTTATTTCGGGTACTGTGCGACTTTGTGAACTTGAGCTTTTGAGTTTCTCCAATACGCTATGTCACTCGATCAGCTTCCTTTTGTTGTTTACTCCACTGTTTAAACCAACAAATAGTACGTTTTTTCCTTGCCTCCACTTGGTATTCGCTGAAATTCTTATATTTTCCCCCGTGCTTTTCCCATTGTCTTTTCACAGAACGCTGAGCTTAGGGGTGATTTATATTGATTTGCATATTCAAAGAGGCGTAATTCTGGGAGGAGTTGGGGCGGGACAGCAGGCACATGCACGTGCGTTACTTGTCACGTTGACCGGGATTTATGTAGTGGAAGTTGGAGTACGCACAAATTCCTGCATCTGGATTTTTCTGTGTGTAAGCACATTTCAGCTTTTGTGCTTACGTCATGTTATAGTGCAAATTCTACGCACAGCGTTATGCATGAGGCCCCTGGGGTCTGATTTGAATTCCTCTCCAATTATTTGAGAGAATAGTTCAGTAGTGAATTTCACTGGGTTTGGGCTTTCACGGTTTTCATGAAGACTTTCAATTCTGATATTATTTCTTCAATATCTGTCTTCCAACATAGCAAGACTGTCTCCAAGCACTTTATATTCAGATTTTGTAGTCGTAGATTTTTCGTCAGTGGCGGAAGGCAATTGTTCAACTATTTCAATGCAAGTTGTGAACATTTGCTTAATGTCTTCAAGCTGAGCACCAAGTGCTCTATATTTATTTTGAAACTTATTCACATTTCCCTGTACTTTTTTCCTCAGTTGTTTCTAGCATAACTTTAAAGGTTGCCTCAAAGCAATTACTTAAACATTTCTCCAAGTCTTTAATATCCTGAAGTTGCTTCTCATTTGTCATGTTTATGTCCTTTATGTCTTTCCTTATATCCTTTGAAATCTTCTTTATATTACTTTTTATCTCATTTATGTCTTCCCTGAGTGCAGTAGTTATTGTGGTGGTCATTGCAAGTGTCATTACCTTCAGCTTGCACTGTTCATTTCGGTCTTCTCCATGCTCCGCGGATGGAGTAGCAAGCCAAAATTGGAGTCGGTGCCACTGACTCAGTGGGTAGATGACAGCGTGGAAAGTAAGGCCATTTTTTGTTTCAATGAGCCTTCTGTAATTGACAAGTTCTCCTGGCCTGACTCACTTGCACTTTCTCTCAAAATTTCGCTCTTGGCTGAAGTCAATCCTGCAGCATCAGGTCCCAGGAGGTTTGTGCTTTCGCCTATCTGTTCCAGGTCAGTCTCTGGCTGGCCATACCTTGAACTTGAAATTGAGGCCTGTTTAGGCTTGGATGAAGCTTTAGCTGTCTATTCCATTTCTTTCTGAGCCTGTTTTCTGCCACTCATGCTTATATATACTTGTATATACTGTAATAGAAGCCCCTCAGGATGAGTAAATACAGGGTTCCTCGGGATGATAAAACAAAAAAATGACAAATAACACCACTGCTAATGAAGTTTCATCTCAGATGTCCATCTCCCGAAACAGACAAGACCAACTTTTTAGAAGGGTTATGAACGCCCCAAGTACACAATCGATTGCTACAGAAAACTGTCTAAGAACCAGTATTCACCTCAGAAGTGGTTCTGTTGCCGTGGGTCAAAATTAACTCTGGGATGGTGAATTAAGGCCACTACCAATAAATAGATAAATAAATCCAGAGTCAAGTAAGTACTAGTGCAAAGGTTTGCTGGTTTAGGCCAGCATTAAGAGAGAGAGATAGGCACAAGCAGGAGGAAGATGAGAAGGGAGCATTTTAATGTACAATAGTTAGAAGGTGCCCAGTGGATGAGCCACCTCAGACAGGCCACCCTCATGTGAAAGGTGGGCCTGGGTGGGCAGCTAGGGTATTCTTTGTTTCTTCATGTTTCCTTTGATACAGTGAGTTTTCCTTCTTTATCTCTTTTCCTTCCTTTAAAGGCAGGATATCTGCCATCTTAGGGCAGTCAAGATTTGGACTTGAGTCTGACATGACTTTTTTTTTAAAGCCATTTGTTTAACGTATTTATTTTCGTTCTAATTATACAAGTTTGCCTTTCGGTGTCTCAAACCTTTATGCTGTCATCTGTTTTCTTATAGTGGTGTAGGTGGCAGGATTTGTTACAAATATAATAGAGCAACAACATCCATCCTGTGGCATCCTTCATATGGGCCATGGCAGCAGATCAAAATCCACGTTTGGGAATAACAGACAGAGCTTGCGGAGACAGAGGTATGTAACCAAGCATGTGTCAATATCTAATGGGAGCAACTGCTGGGACCATCCAAGGTATTGTTACCATTACATCCAGATGACGATATTGAGATGTTTTTTTTCTAGTTTTTGAGCATACAGCTACAGACTGGGCACACATATTTGTGCTCTTCTTGAGGTGACCAGTTCAGTTGCCCTATTACAACCTAAAGGAGCAAATTACCACAGATTAGGACCAACTTAAAGTCAAGGTGCTGTTGAGGTATGGCATCAGTCCAGACCAGCAGGGAGTGGAAGTTCAACCCTGAGCACCTGGCACACTGCCCAGTCTACAAAGTATGGGGCCGAGTTAGACATTGCCTGAAACCAGTGGTCAATGATTCCAAAAAAGTGGCAGAATTGGTACCCTATGACTTTCTGGTAAACACCCTCTGTGGTTTTCTTGATTGGCCGGTCTGGGGACAGAATTTCAAGATCACAGATGTCCTCATTGCAGCCCTCGAGTGACCCAGGCAGCTTCTCAAGTTGAGTGTTTGGAACAGTCTGCTGTTCGTCAGAGATGTGTCGCCACAGGCTACCACTTTGGCAAGCTGATGGTCTTCAGAGGGAGGAACACAGCACAAACCCCTGGAGTGGCGGGTTATTACCATTACTAGAGCCCTTCATCTGTCCCCTGTGCGCAGACACGTTAACTCACTAACCCCTTAAGCACTTGAGGATAAATAGTATCCATCCATCCATCCATTATCCAACCCGCTACATCCCAACCACAGGGTCACAGGGGTCTGCTGGAGCCAAATAAATAGTATCTGTTCCTGTTAATTTGTTAGATTTCAATATGCTACCCTTTAAAGAATTTTACTGTGTCAGTCAATCTTAACTCACTATCTTCATTTGCCGTGCTTTCCCATGAAACTGCAGTTTCAGATTTCACACTCTTGGACTGATGGCACATGAAAATGACATGTCTTTCCCCCTAGCATACATTTATTTCTGTCATTAAAGCTTAAGAAACACAGTGGGAGAATTTCAGCAGTTTTTTCTTGGTTAGAATGAACTCCTACAACATGACTGATTCAACGTTAACACTTAAGTAACCCTATTCACTATGTAAATCTCTTTTAAGCAATGCCATCTGCCTTTTTATAATTTGCTATTTGAGTGAAAGTGTAAGGGTGTAAAAGAGCCAATTAGGAAAGCCCATTGCTATGCTATTGTGATAAGCAGACATTCCTGATGTTCCCAAAATAACATCACACCCACTTTCAACAACCTCTTCTCTTGTAGTCAAAGGCACAAGTTGAAGATGAAGAATAAAAAAAGAAATAAATAAAAACTTTGGCTCGGCTGCCCAACAAGAGCTCTGCTATCAGGGCCTACATCTAGCTGCTAGCTCGCCTACACTTGCACTCAACTTTTGAGACTTAACTGGAATGCAGCCTGCATTATTCTGAAGCCAAGTTTTTATGTATATATTATTTTTAACTGCTCTCTTAAGTTTTTTTTTTCTTTTCTATCAGTATACATTTTGAGTTTTTTATGTTCATGCTGCCTAGGTGAAACATATGCCATCACAGAATAAGGATTTATTATCTGTTTATTTTCTTTTTGTTTTTATCTAGCAGTGGATGCTTATGGTGGCTTTCTTGGTTCATCAGAAATCACACTGTAAGAAGGGGCGTCATTTCTTAGGAGCTCTCAGATGGACATCAAATTAACAAGCCATTTTGCAGTTACAGAATGAAATTCTTTGTTACTGTATATAAATAGCTTAGTGGCCTCTTCTCTAGGGAGTCCTAAAACTGTACTGAATGTGCAGAGTTTGTTTTATTGTTTTACTGGTTGATGTCCTTTTTATTCAGTTTTACAATTTAATGCCAAAACACAAGTGTATACACATAGTGGGCAGGTGTACATATGTCCATACTCTTCAAAGGCCTTTAGATGAACTGGTGACTTTAAATTAGCCCCATGTGTGAGTACAGGGGTCTGAATAAGTATGACAGGATGAGGTTTAAACTCAATGGAGTATTACAATATTTGTATATCATGATATGTCATTGATATGATAAAGGCAAGGCAGGTATCAGATTTTACTTCTTCTTTAGTTCACAATGCATCAGGTTCATTGTGCCATCTGTGGAAATGTAGAAGCAATGAAATTTACTGGCACTCAAATAACAAAAAGCATTACCTCTACATTCCCACAGATGGCTCACTGCAAACATAAGGACCGATTCTTAACACTGTTGTGAATCCTGTGGTTTGTGTCTCTACGATCATTTTTGGGAGATCTTTCAAGCACTGGTTTAGTTTTGTGATGTCGCCGCATTGCCATTTTGTAGTGTGTATTTCTCATGTGCAGTGCCATCTTCTGTTTTGTTATCATGCTGTCAGTACAGAGGCTTGCATATTGCTATAGTATGTGCAAGCTTTTTTGATCTCTAATTTTCATAAATTTATTACGCCTTTTCTGATTATATTCTTGGTATTCCAATGGGGTTTTCACAAGCAAGGATTTTGAATATTTGGTCCTAAATGTTGTATCTGGTTTATTCTAGACGCATATAGTTTGTTTACTTTTCCCTATGGGCACTGCTATTTTAGAGTCTTTTGTATTTGTCGTTTCCTTGGCGACATTTCCCAGAATGCACTGCAACATGCCCATTTGTGACGTCTTTGAAACAACACTTTAAAGGTTGTTGTTTGACAGATAAAGTATGTTGAAGAATAGTTTTGTTCTTCTCATTTGGTGAATCTCTGCCCTTTTGACTCTCATTTTCGTTTTGATGCTTGGTCATGTTGACTCCTGCTTTGGAACTTTGGCCCATTCACTGCCTACGAATTTCCCAGTCCTTTATCATTTTTTTTCTTTGCATGTTTCTTGTGAGTCAGTGCACAAGCTTTGTATTCAGATAAAAAGAAAACCATCTATAATAGCAGAATTAACATGTAGATAGAGAAAGGAATCAAGACAGGTTTAGTGTAATAATAATCTGTTTTATATGTGTATTTTGTGTTATTTTAGGGTTTTTGTCATTGAGAATCAGTTGTTAGGAGTTAGTTTTTTTCACTACATTTATTTTTGTTTTTATTAAATCCCTTTCTTTGCTTTTGCACCGGAGTTTCATCACATTTGTAACATCACCGGCAGTGACAATATCAACATGGCAGCAGTTCCATGATGTATTATCCACTGGTTGGATAAATGAAAACAATGAAGCGGCTTTTTCGCAAGTAATAGACAGTAACCCAATGACTGAGAAACAGTGATTTACATGACTCCACTATGTTGCTGTTTTACATAAGGCATTTTAATGCAGTCACTATTTTACTGACAGCAACAACAGCTCTTGCATGTCACATGATATGGAAGTCATGTGATGAGTGATGTCATTAAGGTACCACTATAAAACATGATGTTGTTCACAAGGAAGAGTCCAAACCAAGACAAAAGAAAGACCTGGTTGTAGTGTTGTTCAGAAATACTTAAAGATTAAACATTAATTAGGGGTTTGCTTTCATTTGGCATATTTTTGATACTAACTTAGAGTTTCGTTTTTCTATTTTGTTTTAAAAGTCACCTGGTCTGACTAAAGAGCATCCATCAAGTCAAGTCAAGTTGATGAGCATGCACTGGTACAGTGCGTTGCCACACCCACTACACAACGAAACAACTCGGGATCCTGGTTTGCAACCCCCCAGGCAGACACGCGGTCCAGTCCCACCCTCCAGAAATAACCCTCTATCTGCCAGAGCCAGGTGTCACGTGGGCGACCCATTGGCCTGGTCCAGCCACTTGGGTCCCCAACAATGAGGATCTTACGAGCTTGATCACCCTTGGGGAAACATGCCACATGGCCGTAGTGCCGTAACTGACACTCCCTCACAATGCAGGTAATGTGCCTCATTCAGGACTCCATGAGCAACCGCTCATTCGACACAAAGTCAAACCAACAGTACCCAAGGATTTTCCGGAGAGACACAATACCGAAGGAGTCCAGTCTTCGTCTCAGGTCACTGGATAGCATCCATGTCTCAAAACCATATAGTTAGACAGGAAGCACCAGGACTCTAAAGACTTGGACCTTCATCCTTTTGCATAGATATCGGGAGCACCACACACCCCTTTCCAGCGACCTCATGACCCCCCATGCACTCCCAATTCATCTACTGACTTCATAGGAAGAGTCACCAGAGACATGAATGTCACTGCCAAGGTAAGTAAACCTCTCAACAAGGTCAACACTTTCTCCGCAAACAGACACACTGCTGATGGCTGTGCCCAAGAGGTCATTGAAGGCCTGGATCTTGGTTTTTATCCAGGATACTCGCAAGCTCAGACACTCAGACTCCTCACTCAGTCTCTCGAGAGCCCCGATCAGAGCCTCCATTGACTCCGCGAAGATCACAGCATTGTCAGCAAAGTCAATATCCCTGAATCTTTCTTCACCAACTGATGTCCCACAGCCGCTGGACCCCACGACTTTGCCCAACACCCAGTCCATACAAGCATTGAAAAGAGTAGGAGCAAGAACACACCCCTGACAAACCCCAGAATCAACTGGGAAAAATGCAGAGGTCCTGCTCCACTCTGCACAGCACTCACAGTACCAGTGTACAGGCCAGCCATGATATCCAGCAACCTCGAGGGGATCCCGTGAATCCTCAGGATGTCCCACAGGGCAGCTAAGTCAACTGAGTCGAATGCTTTGTGAAAATCGACAAAGGCTGCAAAGAAACTCTGCCGATATTCACGTTTGCACTCCATGAGAACCCTCAGTGGCAGGATGTGGTCGATGGTAGACTTCTTAGGTGTAAAACCAGACTGCTCTGGTTGCTGGTAGTTGAGCAAGTGATCACGGATCCTATTGAGGATGACCCTAGCAAGGACCTTACCCAGCACCGACAGCAGTGTTATCCCCCTGTAGTTCCTGCAATCCTGGCGATCAGCCTTCCCTTTCCAGATAGGGACGACAAGTCCCATTTTCCAGTCAATTGGGATAATGCCAGTCTCCCAAATAGAAGCAAAGATTGCTTGCAATGCCAGGAGGACAGCCTTACCACCAGCCTGAAGATGTTTACCCCACATACCACAGATCCCAGCAGCCTTTCCCCACCTCAGCTGGTTCACCACCTGCGCAATCTCAGTGAGACTGGGTGGTTCACAGCTAATCAGAGGGTAAGCCTCAAGAACCGTGAACCCAGACATATCCAACGTCCTAGCCGGAGGATCAGCTTTGAACAACTGCTCAAAGTAGCTAGCCCAGTGGGTCACAACTGCAATGTCATCTGTAAGGACCGTTCCATCAGCCGCCCTGACTGCATCAAGACAACCCAAAAACTGTCCTTTATTTCTCTGTCACAATACGTTAATTTCCAAGTTCTTTTGAACTTGTCTTCCAGAAGTGAAAATAACATTGTAACATTTTAAACCTTTACCCGCTGCAAAGTGTTCAATTTGGCATCAATTAGAAGATACAAAGAAGCCTGAGTAAAACTTAATTGCAAGGTACAAGTGCATTATTTTGCTTTAATAACAGAAGAACCCCTGTAAATTATATGCAATGCAAGCATCTACCATTTAGAAATCAACTAATAGACCAATTACTGAGCTCTGGGAGATAATCATAGTGTTAAAAACTGGCAGCTCTATCATAGATCATGGAAAACTAAGACAATAGCAAAATTAAAAATAAACAGGTGAAAAATACAACTTACATGTTCATGCCTTGTACACGAGTGAATAAATAACCTGTCTTGAATAGGCAGCTAATATTTTTTCAGAGACAGGAATATTAAAGGTATTTTTCAAAATTAGAGAGGCAATAAATGAGAGTAACCAGGAGGCCGATGAATTTCTTTATTAGAAGGACATCCCAAAGTGTATCACGAGCAAAGTAAGAGGATACAGTTAAGACA
The DNA here is from genome assembly GCA_026402145.1 of Polypterus bichir lapradei. Taxonomy (NCBI): domain Eukaryota; kingdom Metazoa; phylum Chordata; class Cladistia; order Polypteriformes; family Polypteridae; genus Polypterus; species Polypterus bichir. The sequence continues at coordinate 67,196,471 of JANRMT010062807.1, forward strand.
AGCAGCAAAAATACAAATGCTGACCACTTAACACGATAAACTCTTCCGCTTATCTTTAAAAGTACCTGTTGTATCAAAGTCTGTCTCGCTGATGAGTGAGTTTTAGTTTACATTTTATTTTATGTGCCGTGCCATCAGAGGTTGTCACCATGTCATCCTGATTTGTGTGTATGGGTATTTTGGTAAAATACAACTGTTTACAGTCCTTTTTATTCATATTTGAATATTCTAGGTACTAGATTTTATTTTTGTTTTTTCTTCTAGTTTTCTGTATCCTGCCTAAGTACTCAACAGTCATCTTTGATGCTTAACAAGATGAAGGAGATCCTGCTAACTACATGAGACCTACAGAACTGAATCTAGTAGAACAGGGTTTTTTGTCTCACAATATCTTGCCCTTTTTAGTGCCTTCAAGACCCATTCCTTCTTGAATACCTGGACGATTGCCAGAGCACAGAGGTCCACCATGGAGAATCAAGGACAATTGCCACAGCAAAATAGTAATATTGAAAACTTAACCTGCAGTGACCATCAAAACCCACTCTGCAAACTATTTGCAACCAGTTACCATTGAATACAACAGTAACTCATGACCCAATAGCAGCAACTGACCCATAGTTTAAGAAACTCTGTTCTAGAAAGTTTCATCATATGTAGATGGTAATGAGAGTAGAAAGCCCATATTGTATATGGCTGGTCTGTCATTTGGTCTAGGAGCGCCAACAAAGGCAGCTCCATGTTCCTTTTCTTGTCAGGGAACAGTTTGGGCAAAGTAGCTAGATGGTGGGGCATCTGAAGACAAAAAATGTACCAGTAAACTAAAGAATAATTAGTAAAACATAATCCAGATATATAGATAGATAGATGATACTTTATTATTCCAGAGGGAAATTCAGGCACAGGTGGCCAAGAATTAGTTATATTAAGTTAAATACAAAATTTAAATACACTAACTACACAAATAACAATTACTGTACAAATAATGCAGTCACATTAAGTACATTAGATGGTACATACAATAATGACATGGCTTATGCTGATACAGTAATGACTAAGTAGTTAGATATCAGCTACAGTATATGTAGTGCATAGCTAATACATCTAAAATAGTTTATGAGCAGAGAATAGCTCTGGGGACAAAGGATCTTTTGTTTCTGTCCGTGATGCAGTTCCGTGACAGCAGCCAACCATTAAACAAACTCTTCTGCTTAATTATGGCGGTGTATAGTGGGTGGTGTTCATTGTCCATAATATATACCAGCTTGCAAAGTGTCCTCCTCTATGGAACTGTCATTAGAGAGTCCATTTCCATTCCAACCACAGATCAGCGCCTTTAATAGAGGCAGGTCTCAGTGAAGGCCTAGACCTACGGTAGTCCATGACCATCTCCTTGCTTTTGGAAGTGTTCAACAGCAGTTGGATTGACCAACACCATCCCACAAAGTCATCCACCAGACCCCTGTACTACTCCTCCTGTCCACTCTGACACACTCCACAATGGCAGTGTCATATGAGAACTTCTGCATGTGGCATGTCCCTGGATTGTAGTTAAAGTCCAATGTGTACAGGGTGAAGAGGAAAGGGGAAAGAACACTCCCCTGTGGAGCTCCTGTGCTACTGATTACAGTCTGTGATGTGCAGTTTCTCAGTCGGACAAACTAAATCTACCAGTGAGGTAATGTGATCCAGTTCAACAGTACACTCCCATTCTGGACAGCTTGACCTTCAGTAGACCTTCTACTTAATGGTGCTGAAGACACAGGAAATGTCATAGAACATGATCCTCACAGCACTACATCCTTTTTCCAGATGCAAATGGGTCCAGTGGAGATGGTAGATGCATAATCCACATCCAACTTCTCTTGACAGGCAAACTGCAGGGGTTCTAGTGTATGATTCACCTGTGGTCTGAGGAGATGTACAAGTAGTCACTCCAGGGTCTTCATGATTTGGGTTGTTAAGGCTACAGGTCTGAAGTCATTGAGTTTACTGGATCTAATTTTCTTGGGAACATGAGGTCTTCCACAGTGTGGGGACCCTTCCCAGTCACATAATCAGGTTGAAAATGTGCTGAAGGGGTTCTGCACAGGCTCTGATAAGTCTTGGCTTATCTGGGCCAGCTGCCTTCCTCCTCAGTTCTCCTCTAACCTGGTCAATAGTGATGGTGTGAGAAACAGGGGGCAGAGAAGCAGGGGGGTTGTTGGGACCTTCTGTTGTGCAGCAGTGCTGGTGGGGGGAGTGGGCTGGCAGATTGTGGGTGGGGTGGGTGAGTAGCTGTGAGGGACAGGATGGTGACAAAGAGTTCACAACAGGTAAATAAGGAGCAGAACAGTTGAACCATTGAAGAAGAAATTGAACTCATTCGCTCTCCCCACATGGTCCTCTGCTGTACAGCTGTTCCTTTGCTTATAGTTTGTGACAATCTTGATGCCATCCCACACCTCCCTGATGTTATTTTGCTGCAGCTTGTATTCTACCTTCTTCATATATGACTCCTTAGCCTCTCTTAGTTGAACCTTAAGATCTGGTTTTTGAAGGCCCTCATTTTCTTGTTAAGAAGGTCCTTAGCATTACTGGTATTCCAGGGCTTATTATTAGCAAAGCAGTGTAAAGTTTTAACAGGGACAACAGTGTCCATACACAAGTTCAGATAGTCTGTCACACAGTTTGTAATCCCCTCAATATCCTCCGGAACCCTACAGAACACTCCAGTAAGTAGACTCAAAGCAGTCTCTAAGGGCATTTTCAGCTTCGGGAGACCATTTCTCTAATCCATAATTCTATCTGCTGTATTACCAAGGTGCATAAACGTTCATCTCTGCGCCAGCTAAGTGTGTCTTTCTTCATGAGACTTTAATCATATTCTGTACAACTAAAAACTAACAGAAGTAACCTTTACAACAATTAGCAGGACATGTTTTGAAGACAGTTCAGTCTCTGTGCACATTTGGTTTTATTTTTTGTACTTATACATCTAAGGAATAGCAAATGAACTAAATGAATATTTTGCTCAAGTAATTTTCAAAGAAGAACCAAATGGAATACCTCATGCAGAAATAAGCTCTGAGTTCATAGATTTTAAAACAGAAGATTCAGATGAGCTTCAATCCCTTAATAAATTAAAGATTAATAAGAGCCCCAGACCTGATGGGATTTTACTAGATGTTCTGAAAGAAAAGAAAGAAGTCATCTATAAACCTTTCAGGGATGAGTCACTTCTTGGAGAAAAAGTACTGGATGACTGGAAAATTATAAATGTCTTGAGGTGATTACTGATCTCTAAGTCTTACTTCTGTAAAATGCAAAATTATGAAAACCATAATAAGAAATAAACAAGAAAAGTGCCTGTAAAAAAATAGCACATTACATAAAAGCCAGTGTGGAGTGTAAAGAGAAAGATCATGCCAAATCAGTCCATTAGATTTTTTTGAAGAGGCTACTGCATCAATTGACAAAATTAAAGCGTACAACATCGTTTACTTCAGCTTTCAAAATACTTTGATACTGTGCCATGGAGAAGAGTCATTTTGAAGCTAGAAGTTGTAGACATCAGCAGTAACCTCCAGAACTGAAGTGACAGGAGACAAAGCGTACACCCTGTTTGTGGTGAAGTCATCAGTAGAGTCACTCAGGGGTCTGTCCTTGGACCCTCACTTTTTCTAATTTATATTAATGACATTTTGGTTTAGATATCCAAAACTCAGGAGCCAGCAAAAACAATTAGAAAAGAATAGGACAATTTTCAGAACTGGGCAAGCACTTTTAAAATGCAGTTTAATGTAGATAAGTGCTACAAGTGGGCAAAAGGAATGTCACTTATAAATACAAAATGGTGGATACTGTCATACAGGAAGTATCTTTTAGGGGTTTACATTAACACTACATTCTCATCATCTAAGCAAGGTTCAGAAGTGATTAAAAAGGCAAGTAAAATGGTTATATTAGGTTATATTGTAAAGAACAGGCACATGCACTTTAATCTGGGGTTCTTCACCTTTTTAAGAATGTGATCCCTTTATCTAGTTTTACAATTCCTCACCTTGTGTTTATGAATTCACCTACTAGCTCTGTGTTCATTATAGCAAGATTCTTACAACTTACCTTCACCATCCAAATATCTCACAACTTCAATGAGACCCCCTTGTCTTTTATGTTTGGCATCTCTTATATGCCACATTACAATTCTCAAGGTCTGCAAAACCAGCCAGACATGCTCGTATTTGCATGTTGTCCCAGCACTATCAGCAGCCGGCCACGAAGGCTTAGCATAATGAAGGACGTACTCTTGTTCCTCAACTTCTGAACCAAACTTCCGCCATTGCTCTTCCTTCCTGTTTAATTTTCAGTCTCTCTCTGCCTTCAAAACTGGAAGAATAGGATTTCACCAAATTCTTCTCCACACATTTGTGTTTCCCTTCCGCCATAACACCATAACTGCTGCTCCTAAGTTCCAACTAAATTGCTGTGCTATAGAAAATAAGATTATTTACAAATGACTAATTACAAAATATCTATAGATTTATACAAGACTGGCTCCAGCAAACCGCAGTGACACTGTAGTTAGGATATAGCGGGTTGGCTAATGGATGGATGGAAACTACAACAATATTCTAAACTTACTTGAACTGTGTCAACAGCTGTGTTCTTTATGCAATCCAAAATCCACTAAACTACTAGGGGGTTCAAATGGAAACGGATATCAGCTCAGTGAATAACCTGTGATAACAGCCAGTCAATTGTACTGTAAGTAGTATCAACTATTGGTAGTTCCATTCAGGAAGTGATTAAAAAAAATGCTTATTACAGTTTGTTATTTATTGAACATTCATAATTTGGTTGTCCTACTTAAAGTGTGGATAGTTTTCTCCTCATTAGGCCACTGAAGTCGTAAGGTCTCTGTGCTTCAATGGCCGTGTTTTCCTGTGGCAGATAAATAAGCCAAACTGCCACTTTATGTCTGGCTAGGAATTCCACTTGCAGTGCACTTGTCCAAAATTGACAATAGCATATACTGGACAAATCAGACACTGACTTCACCTGTTACACATTTTAGAGATTCAAAAACTTCCTCAATTAATTTATAATTTAATTAACTCTCACTTATTTTAGGGATTTTTTGATTTTTACTTTTTATTTACCTTTGTACTTGTAATTTTTCTTGTAAAAATTTATACTCCATTGTTGTCATTTTTGTAAGATGACTATATTGCAGTGGTTCTCAACCTGTGGGGCGGGCCCCCCTGGGGGGGCGTGAAGTAACAAAAAGAGGGCGCGAAGATGTGAAAAAAAGAAAACAAGAATCAAAAATATGAAAAAAAGCATCTGTTGAAACCAAAACAAATTAACTTAAACTACATTCTGATACTAGAACAATAAATATAGAGTTAGATAAATGTCGATAAAATTTAAGTAGGTATAATAAAATATCCATCTATCCATCCATCCTCTTCCGCTTATCCGGGGTCGGGTCGCGGGGGCAGTAGCTTAAGCAGAGAGGCCCAGACTTCCCTCTCCCCGGCCACTTCTTCCAGCTCTTCCGGGAGAATTACAAGGCGTTCCCAGGCCAGCCGGGAGACATAGTCCCTCCAGCGTGTCCTGGGTCTTCCCCGGGGCCTCCTCCCTGTTGGACGTGCCCGGAACACCTCACCAGGGAGGCGTCCAGGAGGCATCCTGATCAGATGCCCGAGCCACCTCATCTGACTCCTCTCAATGCGGAGGAGCAGCGGCTCTACTCTGAGCCCCTCCCGGATGACTGAGTTTCTCACCCTATCTTTAAGGGAAAGCCCAGACACCCTGCGGAGGAAACTCATTTCAGCCGCTTGTATTCGCGATCTCGTTCTTTCGGTCACTACCCATAGCTCATGACCATAGGTGAGGGTAGGAATGTAGATCGACTGGTAAATTGAGAGCTTTGCCTTACGGCTCAGCTCTTCTTTCACCACGACTGACCGATGCAGAGCCCGCATCACTGCGGATGCCACACTGATCCGCCTGTCAATCTCATGGTCCATTCTTCCCTCACTCGTGAACAAGACCCCAAGATACTTGAACTCCTCCACTTGGGGCAGGCTCTCTCCCCCAACCCTGAGAGGGCACTCCACCCTTTTCCGGCTGAGGGCCATGGTCTCGGATTTGGAGGTGCTGATTCTCATCCCAGCCGCTTCACACTCAGCTGCAAACCGCTCCAGAGAGAGCTGAAGATCACAGCCTGATGAAGCGAACAGGACAACATCATCTGCAAAAAGCAGTGACCCAATCCTGAGTCCACCAAACCGGACCCCTTCAACACCCTGGCTGCGCCTACAAATTCTGTCCATAAAAGTTATGAACAGAATCGGTGACAAAGGGCAGCCCTGGCAGAGTCCAACTCTCACTGGAAACGGGCTCGACTTACTGCCGGCAATGCGGACCAAGCTCTGACACCAGTTGTACAGGGACCGAACAGCCCTTATCAGGGGGTCCAGTACCCATACTCCCGGAGCACCCCCCACAGAATTCCCCAAGGGACACGGTCGAACGCCTTTTCCAAGTCCACAAAACACATGTAGACTGGTTGGGCAAACTCCCATGCACCCTCCAAGATTCTGCTAAGGGTGTAGAGCTGGTCCACTGTTCCGCGACCAGGACGAAAACCACACTGTTCCTCCTGAATTCGAGGTTCGACTATCCGACGGACCCTCCTCTCCAGAACCCCTGAATAGACTTTTCCAGGGAGACTGAAGAGTGTGATCCCTCTGTAGTTGGAATACCCCCTCCGGTCCCCCTTTTTAAAGAGGGGGACCACCGCCCCAGTCTGCCAATCCAGAGGCACTGTCCCCGATGTCCATGCGATGTTGCAGAGACGTGTCAACCAAGACAGTCCTACAACATCCAGAGCCTTGAGGAACTCCAGGCGTATCTCATCCACCCCTGGGGCCCTGCCACCAAGGAGTTTTTTGACCACCTCGGTGACCTCAGTCCCAGAGATGGGAGAGCCCACCTCAGAGTCCCCAGGCTCTGCTTCCTAATTGGAAGGCATGTTAGTGGGATTGAGGAGGTCTTTGAAGTACTCCCCCAACCGACCCACAACGTCCCGAGTCGAGGTCAGCAGCGCACCATCCCCACCATATACGGTGTTGACACCGCACTGCTTCCCCCTCCTGAGACGCCTGACGGTGGACCAGAATCTCCTCGAAGCCCTCCGAAAGTCGTTCTCCATGACCTCTCCAAACTCCTCCCATGTCTGAGTTTTTGCCTCAGCAACAACCGAAGCCGCATTCCGCTTGGCCTGCCGGTACCTATTAGCTGCCTCCAGAGACCCACAGGACAAAAAGGTCCTATAGGACTCCTTCTTCAGCTTGACAGCATCCCTCACCGCCGGTGTCCACCAACGGGTTCAGGGATTGCCGCCGTGACAGGCACCGACCACCTTACGGCCACAGCTCCGGTCAGCCGCCTCAACAATAGAGGCATGGAACATGGCCCATTCGGACTAAATGTCCCCCACCTCACTCGGGACGTGGTCGAAGTTCTGCCAAAGGTGGGAATTGAAGCTACTTCTGACAGGGGACTCTGCCAGCCGTTCCCAGCAGACCATCACAACACGTTTGGGCCTACCAGGTCTGACCGGCATCTTCCCCCACCATCGAAGCCAACTCACCACCAGGTGGTGATCAGTTGACAGCTCCGCCCCTCTCTTCACCCGAGTGTCCAAGACATATGGCCGCAAGTCCGACGACACAACCACAAAGTCGATCATTGAACTGAGGCCTAGGGTGTCCTGGTGCCAAGTGCACATATGAACACCCTTATGCTTGAACATGGTGTTCGTTATGGACAATCCGTGACGAGCACAGAAGTCCAATAACAAAACACCGCTCGGGTTCAGATCGGGGGGGGGGGCCATTCCTCCCAATTACGCCCTTCCAGGTCTCACTGTCATTGCCCACGTGAGCATTGAAGTTTCCCAGCAGAACGAGGGAATCCCCAGAAGGTATGCCCTCTAGCACCCCCTCCAGAGACTCCAAAAAGGGTGGATACTCCAAACTGCTGTTCGGCGTATACGCACAAGCAACAGTCAGGACCCTTCCCCCCACCCAAAGGCAGACCGTCCACCGGGGTAAACCCCAATGCACAGGCTCCAAGTCGGGGGGCAATAAGTATGCCCACACCTGCTTGACGCCTCTCACCGGGGGCAACTCCAGAGTGGTAGAGAGTCCAGCCCCTCTCAAGGAGATTGGTTCCAGAGTCCAAGCTGTGCGTCGAGGTGAGTCCGACTATATCTAGCCGGAACCTCTCAACCTCGCGCACTAGCTCAGGCTCCTTCCCCTTCAGAGAGGTGACATTCCACGTCCCAAGAGCCAGTTTCTGTAGCCGAGGATCAGACCGCCAAGGTCCCTGCCTTCGGCCACCACCCAACTCACACTGCACCCAACCTCCTTGGCCCCTCCCATAGGTGGTGAGCCCACGGGGAGGAGGACCCACGTTACCTCTTCGGGCTGTGCTCGGCCGCACCCCATGGGTGCAGGCCCGGCCACCAGGCGCTCGCCATCGAGCCCCACCTCCAGGCCTGGCTCCAGAGGGGGGCCCCGGTGACCCGCGTCCGGGCAAGGGAAAACGTTGTCCAGTGTTTTTGTTCTTCATTGGAGGTTTGTTGAACCGTTCTTTGTCTCATCCCTCACCTAGGACCAGTTTGCCTTGGGTGGCCCTACCAGGGGCATAAAGCCCCGGACAACATAGCTCCTAGGATCATTGGGACACGCAAACCCCTCCACCACGATAAGGTGACGGTTCAAGGAGGGGTATAATAAAATATGCATCTACATTTCAAAAAAATGTTAGGGGGGCGTGATTAAAACTGTTATGAAAACTCGGGTCGCAAATACTTAAAGGTTGAGAAACGCTACTATATTGTTATTTGGACATTTTGACAATTTTTACCATTTCTGCCACACAGCTCTGGGTTTTTATACCCATATCCCAGGTCAGTCATAATTTGTGTACAGAAATAAATTTATTCATGCTTTTATTTTTAGCAGACTAGGGGGCTCCACCCCCTGCTCGCTTCGCTTGCCCACCCCCGTGTTTGGCTTACCGGATATACAATTTAAAGAGATTGTTATTTTCATGGGAATTGTTACATATGCATTATTTTAACTTTTACTTCAAAAACTTTTGTAAAAACAATACTTCTCCTTTATTTCCGGCCACAGGCGTGGTTACATCTCTTTCTCGCAGGACGTATAATGCTGCTCGCATTGTGATGGGGGGGCGGCTGAACACACGCTAAGGATATGCCATTGGATCATCTGCTGTCTTTCTGCTGCTGGCGAGCTGCCTGTTCTGCTTGTCACCTGTCGTTGTTTTAGGAGCTGTGAACACATGATGCGTGTCTGCCAAAAGCAATCAACAACTGCCGGGTTAGACGTCTGTGGACTTGTTTTAAATGATGGCTCACTGCCTTGTCTCGCGTGATGCTGTAAAAACAATACTTGTCCTTTATTTCCGGCCACGGTTAAATGTCTTTCTCGCAGGACGTATAACGCTGCTCGTGTTGTGAAGGGGGGGCAGCGTCAATCATTTTAAAGCCTGTACAGCCGCTGTCCTTTTTGCCACTTTGTGTCTCTGCTGCTCATGTTGTGATCACTTCTCCGTGATCATAAATATATACCTGACCAAATTGTGTTTTCTTTGAAATTAAAATTGTCATTGCTTTAACTGTTGCGGGACCACAGATTCTCATAGCGTATGGTCCATTATTGTGTAAATCTACATTTTGTGCATTGAATGATGCGATTTCCGACCTCGCTTTGCCCTGCTATTTTTTCAATTACACCTGGTCCTGATGATTAAATTCATTTTGTTTGCGCTAATGTGATCTTTACTATCTTTTTTTTTGATACTGTAGCGACTGACATAATAAAGTGTCACAAAAGTTTTAGTTGAACAATCGCCGACTTTGTAACCCCAAACAACTTTCTAGCACCCTCTCCAACCCCTCATCCCCGGGTCTCACCCAATTTACTGCATCAATCAATACCCCGCTATCAGTCTTTCATGCTGTACTCCGCCCTCCCTCAATCGGACCTAACAGTCACTTAAAACAAAAAAGGCTTCAACCTGGCTGGGACGCTACAATACTTTAGAATTTTACTGCTTTCATATTCTTTACCTTTCTCTGCCTGTGTATCGCTCCATCGTTTGTTTGAGCCTTTCGAATTCCACTGCTTTTATAATCTCTTATCTGCCTTTTTTTCTCTACAACGCTTTTGGGTCTCTTTTCTCCGCACTGCTCTTTCTTCTTTGCTTAGTCATTGACGTTTCATCTAGAATGTATTGTCCTTATACGCTTTATATGTGCTGAGAGCAAAGGATCTGTGTGTGCTACGTGTCTTTACACGACTGAGTGTTTGCTGGCTGTGCTCTCTTATTTGATATTATTTGTGTCTCGCGGGTCTTTTACGTGTCTTCTGAGAAGATCACGTCTCGTCGCCCTGCTTTTCCTTTCCAGGATTTTTTTATTTTATAATAGAGAGATTTGACTATTGCAATGTTGTTTTTTTAGGCCTGCCCAAAAAAGGCTATTAAAAAATTGCAACTTGTTCAATATGCTACTTCCAGAATGGACACTAAAACTAAGGAAAGGGAACATGTTACTCCAATACTTAGATTGTTACATTGTTTTCCAGTTAGCTATAGGAACAATTTTAAGATACTTCTTTATGAGTATAAGTCAATAAATGGTTTAAGCCCAAATATATCAAAGGGATATACACCACATAGACCTCTTAGATCCTTAGGAACTGGACGGCTGGATGCACCCAGAGCTAGAACCTAGCAGGGTGAAATGGCTTTAGCCACTAGACTCTCTGTAGATGGAACACTCAACCTAAAGTTGTAAGATATGTCCCATCAGTTGCTGCTTCTAAATCTAAATTAAAAACATTGTTATTTTTCTGTGCTTATAGTTAATGCCTTTTACTGTTTTATTTCATTTGTTTCATTTTGTTGTATTTTTCACTTGTAATTGCCTATTGGTACATATGTGAACTTGCTTTTAGTTTTGCCTTTTTGTGTGGGGTTTTCCTCCCACATCCAAACACTTGCATTGCTAGGTTAATCAATGGCTCTAAATCGGCTACATAGAGTTCTGCCTGCTCTGGGGGAAAAGCAGCTAGCATAAATTAAGCATAAACATCTAAACCAGAAGATAAGAGAAAATAGTTGTTAAATAACCAGCAGTGGTTTGAGCCTAAACTTAAATTGAATCAAAAAACCAAAATCCAATATCGCAAAAATAAAAAAACTCACAGTCAAAAAGGAACACGCAAAATTCCTGATTCCCTAAACTGATTTTCAGTAATTAATTGCTCCACAAAACTGTTTTTAGATTCCAAAAACAGGAACATCAGAATTATCACACCGCCATCTTTTACAGATGGGGAATGATGAGTCAAAATGTCACATGACCACAGGGTTACGTGACTATCAGTCGGCATAGCAACCTGTAATCAATATGGATACAGCCATGAAGAAAACCACCAAATGGCAGTGAGTCCCCAAAAACCAAAACAAATTTCTATGAAGCAGAAACTCTGACAGCCTTTAAGAAGTATCTACATGAGATATTGGGACATATTAGGTATTAGCTAAAAAAAATGAGCCTGAATGGTCTCCTCCCATTTGTCAAATTTCTGATGTTCTTTACATATTTCTTATGTTACGTATTTTCTTATGTTACTTTGTTATGAGGCCTTCCACGATTATTTGAGTTGACTGGATTCTGAAGTACACTTGAATTGACCCCAACATGCTTGCCCTGTTGTTTTGAACTGTAGAAGAACCGTTGAAGCCTTGTACAGAACGGAGGATAGCTACATGCTTGCTTGCTTGTACAAAATTAACTCCAACTTTCCTGCCTGAATTGTACAGAATATAGTCAAGTGTGTCAGAATGAATTACAATGAGCTTTTATTTCAAAGGATAAAACAACTAGCTACTTTTTTCTTGCACTGGACAGAACACGCGGCACTATGCTTGCTTATCATATACAGGATGAGTGCCAACTTGTTAGTCTATCCAAACAGAAAAAAATTTATCAGTAATAGGGGTGGCCAACTCCGATCCTGGAGAGCCGCATTGGTGCAGGTTTTTGTTCCAGCCAAGTTGCTTAATTAGAAGCCAATCCTCACCAATAACAGATCTTGTTTAATTTCATGGCTTGTTAGTTGTTTAACTCAACCATGTCAGTTCATTTTTAAAGTTCTTTCCTTTCTAATGATACATGTATCATCCAAGTGATTTGAAGCCTAAAACGAATAAGTAATTTTTAGTTCTTCACTTTCTCTTCAGTTTTCTTCTGAGTACTTAATTAAACCAAACAGTGAATGATGAATACACATGGGTGGAAATGGAGATAAGCTAGATGTGGAACTGCTGGTGCCTTTGTCTTTTGCATCTTATTGTTAATAAGGAGCAGTTAAAACAATGAATACAGCTGTTTAAGAATAAAATAAGCAATTAAGGGTTTAAAATCTTAACAAGCGAGACAACTAAAATGAAAAATGTCACTTGAGCAATAAGTGCTTCATGATCAATGAATGATTTCTCATAAAGCAACTGGGTTGGAACAAAAACCTGAAGCCACTGTGGCCCTCCAGTACCGACGTTGCTCAGCCCTGATTTAAAGGGTCTGAGTCTTAAATAGCAAATAAATGAAATGAAGTTAATTAGCAAAATCTAGTCACTAATTAAGAAAATAGTTAGAATGAAAACCTATAGCCATTGTGACTCTCCAGGACCAACATTGCTCAGCTCTGATTTAAGGGGTCTGAGTCGTAAACACCAAATACATTAAATGAAGTTAATTATTAACGCAATCTAGTCACTTATTAAGAAAACTGTTAGAATGAAAACCTGTAGCCACTGTGGCTCTCCAGGATCAGAGTTGGCCACCCCGGAATAAATTAAATGTATTAGATGTTCATATGTATAAATTCTAATAATAGATGGTGTGATAAACTATGTTCTGAGATTATTCTTGTAATGAAGACAGACATTTTGAGGTACGGTAGTTATTCTGACTAACAATGTCACCCGAGATAATGAGCCTATTGCATGCTGATCAAAACACACAAGTTAGAATTTCACTGTACCGTACACACATGACAATAATGACCCTATAAAGCTATAAATGCTATGCATAAACACTTTCAATTTATGCTTCATGCTTTTTAACCCTTTGAACCCTGCCCTCCCCAGCATTTTGGCACTTGGTCTCCAGTGCAATTTTCAAGAATTTTGAAAACTAAAAATGATTTTTGATTTATGAAAGTAAAATTTTATTATATGTTGATAATGTGATGATATGCCACAATGTTATAACATCAGATTGATACTTTAGAGTAAGCTGTATCGCTTATGGTCTCACAGTTTTCATTATTTTCTACTCTCCATTGTACAGACCTCACACCAAACTGCACCTTCTAGCGATGTGCTTCAAAACAGTTTGAAGGCCCAGAATCCATGCACAAGAACACTTCACGTGATTTTTCCACATTCTGATCAATTGCCTTGTATCTTCCCTTCCTTGTGTGGCTCTCACGTTTGGCGTCAAGCATCCAGAGAAGAGTTTAACTGGGACGGTAGTCCTGTCATACCATAATGCACATATCCTAGGGTGAGCTCAGGGAGGAGCAGAAGAGCAAAAGCTCTCTTTGCTTGTACTTCTCAGCACACACTAAACATTTTATTGTTTTGTTTTGCTACATGCTAAATTACAACTGAAATCCTTTCTGTTTTCTTATGGAGAACTTCAAGAAAAAACTAAATGGGCCTGCAGCTAAAAAAACAGCACAGTAACTTGCATAATTTTTATAATAGTGTTAATTAGACAGCAATATATTATGTGTGTAGTCTGATACTGCAAAGGCCGGTATGCCAGACAGTCAGCTTATGATGTAAGATTAAGCCTTAAAGAAATATGTTTCTACGGCAGTAGACTGCAAGCTTTAGAGAGTAGAGTAGTGTAACAAATACGCGTAGGCCGTTATTCAGGCCTGCAAAGTTATACCGATAGACAGATGGGCCGTTATACTGCCCTTTCGGGTATAATCCAGCCTGCTGGGTCCAAAGGGTTAATTTAAAGGCAGAAAGAACGCAATGTGGAACAGTGGAGGCAGTGAAGGTTGCATGCTGCAAACTGGGCCTTGGAATAAGGTGGGTTTAAGAAGATGAACAATATCTCAAGACATTTTGACCCCAAGAACCAAATCAATGGACTTCAGACACATCACTGTTAGGATTTTCATACTTTTAAAAAATGAACATCCATATACATTTTGGAGGATTAATGTAGTGTAGTTTCTATATACTTTCATATAAAGACGGACCAAAGGTCTTATTTTTAATGCTATTTTGCTACAGCTTTTATGTCTGTTTCTGATGAGTAGATTAGGAATTGTTTCATTTCAAAGAAACAGGAAGGTATTCCACATGCGTTTATGTTAGTTACAGTTTGTCTGTGGTTGGATTTAAATGTAAAGTTATTATGGTTACTCTGAATTTCTATTATTTGAATTGTGAGGGATAACATACTAGGACCAGTGTCCCAACAGGAATTGGTTTGGGATCTTAACCTAGCTGGGATGCCAATAAAATGGAAGGATGGAGGAGAGCAATATTTCCAGCTTATTGGTCACCCCCAGGGTACACTAGATGACAATTTTCTTGGGTATTGGTGCCTGTTCGGACACCAGCAGGGAATGCTACGGATTGTAGTCCAGTAGTACAGCCCAGGGGTGCTGAAAGGGGGTTACACTCCCTACTATTTGGGACTTCCATATGACCTGGAAATGCTTCCAACAGCGTTGCTCTGGCACTGGACGTATTCCTGAGTCCTCTTCAAAAGAGACTGCCTTGTCCAGGCGAGACGGAGACGGGAGAAAGGATGGCAACTCTCATCTTGGAGGAGTAGCAGTGCAGTGGTGGAGAGGAAGAGTGAAAGAAGGAAAGACGACCTGTTTTTTGTTTGTACTAGGTATTCTTGTTAAAAATACCCTTTTATTTGAACCCGGGACTGTTTTGTGTGTTGGTGATTGGGGTTTGGGGCTCGGTGGCACCCCCTAGCCTACACAGTATCGAATAATGACTGTTGTTACAAAGTTCCAGAGATTGTGTTACACATGTATTTAGTTGTATAAGTAGTAGTACCAAGAACAGTGAAATTATTACTTGCATACCAGACCAACGTGCAACATGTCGCTGCTCTCTGTCACCAGGAATGCATTCAAATATTTAAATACATTTTAGTTAATAGAAAACTGAAATCTCCTTGTTAGTTCAGTTGCTGTTTCACACTCAGAAGTATTACTCACGTGTGGAAATCAGTTTTTGCTTATTCCCACCCTTTTGTTGTCCCCCCCCCCCCCCCCCCAAGTTTTTATGTTTTGGACTCATCTGCATAAAGACTGGTGATGTGACTGCACAGTGCATTTTATTTATACATTTCTTTGTTACTTTTTTACACCAATGCATTACATACTGTATATATTGTAAATACTCTCATTAACAAGTCGTATTTATATAGTGAGTATTTTCTATAGTTGTCTACATCTCTTTAGCTACATATTTGCCTTTATAATGCAGCAGAGTCACCACAATACTAACTGTCGCTGTGGAGTAAATCTTTAAAGCAGAGGAAGTGAAAATTGCTTGAAAAACACAATGTCGTTTTTCTAGTTATTTCTTTTCAAAGCCAAGGAAATAAGGCAAACAACTGTTACTCGAGTGCGCTGAGCCTATTTCTGTGTCTATCCACAAACATACATAGAGAGGTAGTCCTGTAAGCCTCTCCACCCTCTGAATTTGAGAAGAAGTGGAGGAATCCAGCATCCACTAGGCTAGTAACCATGGCAACCGCTCACTCAGTCTACAGGTTAGCTCTGCAGTTCTACAGGAATAGAGCTATTAAAATAACATTAAGCAGGTAAGACAAAAGAACTCCAGCAGCCTATTTATAGCTCACGGGTTATATAATTGTGAAAGTGCACTGCATACTTTAGCCTGGTGGATTGTGAGAAGTGTGCATTTCAAAGAACCACATGAGGCAAGCAGCTTCCTTCTCTGGTTTTGTACCTCAGGAAACTGGTCAATGATCATGTAATAATAACACAGAAACACTCTGCTGTTCATTGGAACATTTTTGGTTCAGTTTATTGTTGCCAATTTTTTTTGTGATTTAGGTTATCATTTATTTTGCGGGCTGCCATAACAATGTTTGGTATCAGAATCACTTAACAATTTATCGTTGATCAGCAGAATTATATGAAGTGTAAATATTGAAAACACAAAGTGAAAAACAGAGTTAAAAACTTCTCAACATCCTTAACAATCTCCTACTATTTGAGTAGTGGGGCACCAAAGTTTATGAGCAGAACTCCAGATCTTGATGCTTGATATGGCGCTTTAGTTATCCAGCGTGATTTGGCCTGATCCTCTTTGGTGGAACTGAAACCAGCTCAGATAAGCCTGGCGTCTTGATTTAAGTGAGGCTTACTCCATAAATGAGCTTCATTGAATAGCTCCCTGGTCAAAAATGGTGTCTGAAACACCATCAAAAGGACTGATAACATTCTGATATATAATTCTGCCACAAAACAAACATAAGAAGTTGATTCCTTGTCCTGAAGAACCCCACAATCAAAGTTTAAACATGTAAAATATCTGAAAGACAAGTAAATAAAATTTAAATTCAACAGACTCCTTACAGTAACGTCATCATTATGTTTCTCATGAGTGTCACCATTTTAAGTAGCAGTTGTTGAGTCTGTTGATAACATCAGGCTTTCCAGAAGTCACAAAGTATGAAGTCATCGAAGCAATGCTATTTAGGCCAGCACCAAGTGGGAATCATCACCAAGTCTGTGGGCACTTTCTAAAAGACATATGTGCATGTATTATTTTAAAACATCTTTATTGATTTTCTGGCTACGTTATTCTGACTTTGTTTGAGTTTCGTGTAATGAGCTTCAACACATTATAATTTGACTTTCCAGTTTTGACCCTTGCTCAACCTTCTCCTTGATAAGAGAAAGGTGGAATGTCTGAAAAGGAGATCAAAACTCAGCAAGCAACTCAGAATAAGAAGCCAGGCCGTTACTCAGGAGACCTAATAAAATTTAGAAGCCAAAACCAGACCGCTAGGATCTACCTGGGTACTGAACTAACTGATACTAAATAATACTGAGACAGAGAGTCTACCAAGTCATAGTTCACTGTAGTCTTTAAAAGAGTCTTTAAAAAATCATATTCATCATGTCATCAGAACCCAGCCACAGGGGATGCACAAACTAGTGTGTTTCTTCGTGTTGGTCCCAAGCCTGGATAAATGAGGAGGGTTACGTCAGGAAGGGCGTCTGGTGTAAAATTTTGCCAAATCAGTATGCGGACAACAATATAAAATTCCATACCGGATTGGTCGCCCCGGATTAACAACAACCGCCACCAGTACTGTTAACCAACAGGGTGCTGGCGGAAACTGGGCTACTGTTGTCCATTGAAGAAGAAGGAGAAGAAGAGGGGGGATATGTGTCTGGAGGCAGGAGGAGAAGAGGAAAGTAAACAGAGTAGAAATGAGGGTAGGAACTTTGCATGTTGGCAGTACGACTGGTAAGGGGAGAGAGTTAGCAGATATGACGGAGAGAAGGAAGGTTGATATATTGTGCATGCAAGAGACTAAATGGAAGGGGAGTAAGGCCAGGTGGATTGGAGGTGGATTCAAATTATTCTATCATGGTGTCAATGGGAGGAGAAATGGAGTAGGGGTTATTCTGAAGGAACAGTATGTCAAGATTGTTTTGGAGGTGAAAAGAGTGTCAGGCAAAGTAATGATTATGAAGCTGAAGCTTGTTAGTGCATATGCACCGCAGGTTTGGTGTTCAATGGGTGAGAAAGAAGATTTTTGGAGTGAGTTGGATGAAGTGATGAACAGTGTACCCAAGGGACAGAAAGTGGTGATTGGAGCGGATTTCATTGGGCATGTTGGTGAAGGGAACAATGGAGACGAGGAGGTGATGGGTAGATATGGTGTCAAGGAGAGGAATGAAGAAGATCACAGGATAGTGGATTTTGCCAAAAGGATGGACATGGCTGTGGTGAATACGTATTTTAAGAAGAGGGAGGAACATAGGGTGACGTACAAGAGTGGAGGAAGATGTACACAGGTAGATTACATCCTATGCAGAAGTATTGATCTGAAGGAGATTGAAGACTGCAAAGTGGTGGCAGGGGAAAGTGTAGTTAAGCAGCATAGGATGGTGGTCTGTAGGATAACGTTGGAAATCAAGAAGAGGAAGAAGTGAGGGCAGAGCCAAGGATCAAATGGTGGAAGTTGAAAAAGGAAGACTGCAAGGTTGAGTTTAGGGAGGAGGTGAGACAGCCACTGGGTGGCAGTGAAGAGTTACAAGACAGTTGGGAAACTACAGCAGATTTAGCAAGGGTGACAGCAAGAAGGGTGCTTGGCATGACATCTGGAAAGAGAAGGGAGGAAAAGGAAACCTAGTGGTGGAATGAAGAAATACAGGAGAGTATACAGAGGAAGAGGATGGCAAAGAAGAAGTGGGATAATCAGAGAGATGCATAAAGTAGACAAGAGTACAAGGAGATAAGACGCAAGGTGAAGAGAGAGGGGGCGAAGGCTAAGGAAAAGGCGTATGATGAGTTGTATGAGAGGTTGGACGCTAAGGAGGGAGAAAAGAACCTGTACCGATTGGCTAGACAGAGGGACCGAGCTGGGAAAGATGTGCAGCAGGCTAGGGTGATAAAGGATAAAGATGGAAATGTACTCACAAGCAAGGAAAGTGTGTTAAGCAGATGGAAAGAGAACTTTGAGAGGCTGATGAATAAAGAGAACAAGAGAGAGAAGAGGTTGGATGATGTGGACACAGTGAATCAGGAAGTGCAACGGATTAGCAAGGAGGAAGTAAGGACAGCTATGAAGAGGATGGAAAGGGCATTGGTCCAGATGACATACCTATGGAAGCATGGAGGTGTTTAGGAGAGATGGCAGCGGAGTTTTTAACCAGATTGTTTAATGGAATCGTGGAAAGTGAGAGGATGCCTGAGGAGTGGAGAAGAAGTGTACTGGTGCCGATATTTAAGAATAAGGGGGATGTGCAGGACTGCAGTAACTACAGGGGAGTAAAATTGATGAGCCACAGCATGAAATTATGGGAAAGAGTAGTGGAAGCTAGGTTAAGAAGTGAGGTGATGATTAGTGAGCAGCAGTATGGTTTCATGCCAAGAAAGAGCACCACAGATGCAATGTTTGCTCTGAGGGTGTTGATGGAGAAGTTTAGAGAAGACCAGAAGGAGTTGCATTGCATCTTTGTGGACCTGGAGAAAGCATATGACAGGGTGCCTCGAGAGGAGCTGTGGTATTGTATGAGGAAGTAAGAGTTGTGCAGGATATGTATGAGCGAAGCGTGACTGTGGTGAGTACTGCGGTAGGAGCAACGGATGCATGCAATGGTGATGGACAGGTTGACAGACGAGATTAGACAGGAGTCCCTGTGGACTATGATTTTTTCCCTGTGAAATTGTGATCTTGGTTTTTATCAGGACACTCGCAAGCCCAGACACTCAGACTCCTCACTCAGTCTCTCGAGAGCCCCTATCAGAGCCTCCATTGACTCTGTGAAGATCACAGCATCATCTGCAACATCAAGATCAGTGAATCTCTCTTCATCAACAGATGCCCCACAGCCGCTGGACCTCACAACCCTGCCCAACACCCAGTCCATGCAAGTATTGAACAAGTTTATAAAAAAGGTTTATAAAAAAAATAACAGCTTAAAAATTCGTCAAATGTGTCCTCTTTGAAACAGCAAATGTTTTGATATAAGAAAACATGCCTTCCATGTTTCCAAAATATATTTGTGACAACAAAAGGGATCTGGAAATAACCTTTTTATTACATATTCCTGATACTATTTTTCTTCAGGTAAGGATACGTTTTCTGTTTGCCGTTTCCCGATTGTGGGGAAAAGTTTATTTGTTAGAGGTACGGCTTGATATATTTTAATTAGCCTCAGTAAATTATCCTGGCTACAGGTCTTGGAGGTGTAGCTGCCGGCTGGGAAAGGGGTCGGCCGTTACAATGTGATACCAGTGGTGTTCATGGGAGGAGCTCACGCATAAATACAGAAGTAAATCAACACAACACAAAGCACAAGGCATGAACAGTTTACTGCGGCTTTCTCTTTCAAGAGGAAGACAAGCACTGAGCTAATGTGCACAGCTGGTCTTTTTTAAAAATTGCACAATCTCATAATATTGGTGTTTTTTGTTTGAAAATTACATGTATGACATGTTTTACAATGTGTGTGTAATCTCAAGACGCGGATCATTGTTTGACAACTACATTGATATGATAAATGGATGTATTCGGTACATTTTTTAGGCTTTTACTTTTATTTCCGCTCCATGCCCCATAGGCTATACAGTATTATGAAATATCAGGACCAACTACGTTTTTTTTTTTTTTTAATTTATAGAAAGCACTTAACTTTAGAACACAATTTTGCATGTCAAATGCATACATACCAAGTTTGTGAAGAAATAAGTTTGGCTTGAAAAATACTGAACTTTAAGAAAAACATGTACAGTATATAGAAAAAACATATCAAAATAATCAGCAAAAAATAACAAAATAATCAAGCTAAGAAAAGGAAACCAGAGTTCCAGGATGGCACACTTGTTGAACCGTAAC
The DNA here is from genome assembly GCA_026402145.1 of Polypterus bichir lapradei. NCBI lineage: Eukaryota > Metazoa > Chordata > Cladistia > Polypteriformes > Polypteridae > Polypterus > Polypterus bichir. The sequence goes on from JANRMT010062807.1 coordinate 67,217,217, forward strand.
TCCTAGCTAGTTGAGTAAACCTCATCTTTGTCTCCTGGTCATTGTTTCTTTGTGGTGAATACGTATTTTTTCATCAATTCTAACAGAATATCATTCGTCTTAAAAACCTGCTTCATTGGCACATTGGACCTTGACTTTGTAAGGGAGTAAATAGCAACATGAAATTTATAACTTGCATGGGTCTTGAGAACTCTAAGGTGACCATCTCCTTTTATGATCATAGTTGTTTTATGTTATATAGTGACTCTTAAGAGTCTTCTTCAAAAAAATGATCAATATGTTCAAAGTGTGTTTTATTTTTGAAAGTAACTGCTGGTGATCTCGGGGGAATAATGGTTACTGTGGAACACATCACCAGGTAGTGTGGTAGATAGTTATACTTTTGGGGACCTTCAAAACCTGACTTGTTGATAATTTGCAAAACATTACGTGAATAGTGGTTGACGAGTGAAACAGAGCTAATTGGTCTATCAAGATTTTTGCTATATATGCTGCTTCTTCAGGACAAAATTTTGACATAACAACAACATTTATTTGTATAGCACGTTTTCATACAAATGATGTAGCTCAAAGTGCTTTACAAGATAAAGAAAAAAAAAATATATAAAAATTAGGCAATAATAATTAACAAAGAATAAAATAAGGACTGATGGCTAGGGAGGACAGAAAAAAAAAACTCCAGAGAACTGGAGAAAAAAATAAAATTACATAGTAATTTTAGCATTTTAGCACATAGTCCTGTTCCTTGTTCAAAAAATTAGATAAGTAAACTTAATGCACTGACTCATTTGAAGAAAACACACTGAGAGGGTTCCTATTAGACAAATCAATGAAGAGAACAAATGAGATGGAGGAAGTGCAGCAAGGCCTTAAACACTTGACTGTGAGCTGTTAAGTAGCTCATCATAACTGGGTACAACATTTATTAACCATTTTGACTTTAGATTGTGTGTGAAAACAGAAGTCCATGGAGAAAACCTATGCAAATATGAAAAGAATATCGAAGTTACAGTACATACAGAAGAAACTGGTTCCAAGTAGACAGATAAATGGAATTTTATTTGTCCCCAGGGCAAGAACGCAATCTGCTACTACCTGTTACACCAGTGACTTCCCTGCCATCATTGTTATTCAGTTTGTCTGAAAGTGCACACCTAACTGTATTAAGGTTAAGTGCATTCCATAACTGAGTTGGTGGGCCTTTCTTAAAGTGATGTTACCAGCTTAGCACACCACGGTATAGAACTTCGCATTGGACATCACAGCGTTGTGGAAGATACAAAAGATGACCCTACACACAAGTAAGAAAATCGGTTTTATAGTCCGACATGCACAGGGTGGACAGAAAAGATGGTAGGACTTTTTCTTGTGGTGGTCCAGTGTTGATTACATCTACAGCATCACTCTGAATTGAAATGAGCAGATTCAGAAAATGTATTGGTGTGAGGAAGTGTGTGAATAGTGCCGCCTGCTGATTGGACTTATGGAGTTATGAAAGACAAACACATTAATACACAAACATACTTCTGTTTCTCTGTTTCGGACATAAGATAATTTTCCATCAAAGTATTTATAAATTCTGATCTTGTTAGCTCTCTTTTTATTGTCTTCATCACCTGCTATCTGCAAAGACAAGTTGGCTCCTAATTATAAACTCATTTGGTAATGAACGCTATCCTGAAATGCATTCAGAGATCAGGTTTCAATTCTATGGTCCCATCTTCTCCAGTAACGCACTCTTATTTTCAAATTACATTATTCAAAGAACTATACCGTCAGGACCATTTTCTGTGCCACCCCTCCAAGTACATATGCCAGGGCTAACTTGGCACCTTTTGACAGCACACTCACAAAGGTGTGCTACCACATCCCCTTACACACAGAATCAGCAGCTCATTCTGTCTTCCCATGCTACTTTTACTCGTTGCTTTTACCTTTTTCTATTAGGAAAGTATGACAGTCACATATAATTGTTAACATTTTTTTTGTTCAGCATTTCTGTTTTGTAAATAAAAAGGCATACAATTATTGATGTTTGCTTTCATATGGAGTGGTTTGTTGAGAGGTAGCTGGTTGGTTATTAAGTTGTAGTGTTTGTATTGTGAGTATTTAAGTAGAGAGAGAAAAACAAAAACGCACTAAATTAAAGCACTCATTGTAATACATTAAACAATTTTTTTTTTTATTTGGATTTTTTTCTTTCCAAGTAACCCACGTCGCTCACCTCCATCTATACAGGAGATGATAGAATTGAAGTTAATCCTGCATCATGATTTTTACAAGCGTTAATCATGTAGTAGTCATTGACAAAATACTATCAAGGCAGCCCACTTGTTATTACAGATGGCTCATAGAATTCCTAGGACTGTTAATTAAAATCTTTTTAATTGTAGCAATGGTTTCCTACAGGCCCATTTCTTATTCACCACAAAGGTTGCTTCTCTCTGCCTCTTCAGCCTTCAGGCTTGGATAATGCATTAACCCTAAGCCTAAGCCTAACCTCTCCATAAATAAAAGAGGGAAAAAATATTCACAAATTCCAAACAATGCAGCAATAGCAGTAGCAGTGGTACTGTCATATGTAGAGTACAATGAAATTCTTACATGCATGCCCGACCAACATGCAACACATCTCCTCTCTCCAGTGCCAGGATAAAGACAGACAGACAGACACATTATTGATCTCAAGGGCAAATTGCCGAGTCACAGCTCAACATCAGTACTTATTTATGGTCCCGCAGCATCAATTGACACTGTGAACACATCATAGAGAGATAAGGCAGAGTAACAGATAAACAGACCTACAAATCAGGAGAGCTACGGTTATACCCAGAGAAAACCTTCTGAAATACAAAGGTGCAGAAACCAAGAACTGGGTCCCACTAGTTGTAACTTATCATCCACATCTGGAAACACTTTGCAAAATTATGAAAGAGCTTCAACCCATGGTACAGAAAGAGAATAAACTGAAGAATATATTCCCAGAACCTCCCCTCCTTGCATATAAACAACCACCAAACCTCAAATAAATGATTGTCCGAAACTCTATGTATGGCTCAGCAGCAAGTGGTACATCTCACTTCCTACAAAATATGTGTTGCACCTGTGCACATATCTACACGACAGATCAGGTAGTTATACCACATTGCCAGCAGGAGCATAAAATAAAGGGTTCATTCACAGGCAAATCTGCTAATGTGGTCTACCTAATCATGTGCATAAGGTGCCCCAACACTGGACTGTATGTAGGAGAAACTAGGCAGACACTGCACCAGCGAATGAACTCACATAATTTTCATATCAATCAGAACAGTGTTGATCTTCCGGTGGCAGCACACTTTAACAGTAATGGTCACAGCATAAAGGATCTGAGGCACACTGTGCTTATGGGTAATTTCAAGACCAAACAGGAGCAGAGAGAATGGGAAAACAAACGTATGCTTAAATTCAATACTCTATAAAATGGACTGAATAGAGACAAGAGTTTTATGACCAGATATGTGGACTAACAGACTGATTGACCAGCTGACTACATCAGAGGCCTATCTAACAGACAATGCACTTCAAAAAAAACCTTACAGGACTTTCTCTAGTAATGGTTATCTTATCTCTGCATTTTATTAGTTCATTGTTCTCTTCCTTCAGGGTTAATCCATCTAAGGTTTATTCATTTTGCTAACATGTGAACAAAAAGTTTGTTAAGATGAAAGAAAAAATCACTTTGCTGTCCCAATATAAGCTAGAGTATTTTTCAGTTTCTCTGTTACACCTTGCCTGATGAAGGGGCCTTAGCTGCCTCGAAAGCTTGCATTTGAAATATATTTAGTTAGCCAATAAAAGGTGTCATTTCACCCTACTTTCTCCTGTAGCAATCTATGGCTAACATGGTAAAAATCTCTACTGCTAAGGTTGAAAAGAGTCAGGGACCCTGGCAAAAGTCTGTGTTTTATGACGAGGTGGAAAAGTAAAACAAAAACAAAATGAGAAAAGTAAATCTGTGCTCTCTGATATTGTAATTTCTCCTTTTAAAAGCCTCTGCACCTACTGCACTACCCTGACCACCTTTTGAAATGCCTTTGGGGCTCTGAACTCTGGTGTTGTGATTTGGACTGCCAAAAGAGGCTATGAGGCCTACAAAAGAACTGTGAAGCTGGCCAGCACCTTCAATGGCCGTTCCTGCAGAGCCTCACCTCAACTCAGCTAGTGTTGTGAACTGGAGAGTTCTTAATCACAAAAGTCCCACAATATTACAAAAATGCCCAATTAGGGGGAAAATCATGAAACCCTGGTTAGTAATGAAAAGGGCAATGCAGAATCTTTCTTAATAAAAATATTTCTTTTTTAAAAAAGACTCTGTTTAATAAGGAAGCTCTGAACAGCACAAAAGGCAGAAAGGGCTGCAAGTAAAAGCAAAGACAATCCTGAGGCAAACAAGGCACAATGCCCAATTCAAAAGGCAATGTCAAAAACAGAGTAAAAGGTCAATGGAAGGCCATAACCCTCACCCTTGCGATGAGCAGCAAGTTGACGCTCCGTGGTGAGTGCACTCGCCTGCCTCACCATTGTTAGGTGAACATGAAAATATTTTGTACAGTGGATAAGTATAAGGGCGGCACGGTGGTGCAGCAGTAGCACTGCTGCCTCGCAGTTAGGAGACCTGGGTTCGCTTCCCGGGTCCTCCCTGCATGGAGTTTGCATGTTCTCCCCGTTTCTGCGTGGGTTTCCTCCCACAGTCCAAAGACATGCAGGTTAGGTGGATTGCCGATTCTAAATTGTCCATAATGTGTGGCTGTGTGTGTCCTGCGGTAGGTTGGTGCCCTGCCCAGGATTGGTTCCTACCTTGCACCCTGTGTTGGCTGGGATTGGCTCCAGGTGACCCTGTGTTTGGATTCAACGGGTTGGAAAATGGATGGATAAGTATAAGGAAGGCTTACTGTTTTGTGTTGTTGTTGTCGTCTCTTTCAGTTTCCTTCTTCTTTATCCAGCTTCTGTCATGCAGTAGTATGCACTCATGCATGAGACGAGACCTTCTCACAACTTGGATGAACAAGCAATCGTGTGGAAGCGCAAAATGATGAACATGGTGGGGTTCAGGGTGGTTTCTATTTACTTCTTCCTACTAAGATAGAGACAATATGTGAGTTTATTGCTGTATTTAAGGCCTGAGCTGAGGGGAGAGAGGGTGGTGTAGGACGAACCCAGCCAGTTTTGGTTGATCTCAGGCCGCCTTTTTGCATTCCACTTTAGAGCAGAGCAGTGGAGATTCTCTCTTAAAGAACAAGGCAAGGAAGTGCAGTTTAAGAGGCAGAACACAAATAACAAATCACATATTAAATCAATACAAACAACATACAGATGTGAAAAATAATACTTAAAATGAACAAAAAGAATAATAAAACATGATAATCGAAGACGGGTTCAAAAAAGGGGGCTGCCATCTTTGAATCTGCAGGAAAATCTGACAAACTGGCACAGCCCCAAATCCTTTCCTGATGATACCTTCAAATGTAAACCCTCTAAGGTATTACAGTATTGTTTCATTTGTGACATACAGTATAAGTGTAAAACATGTATTCTTTATCTGGGAATATGTATTTAGCCTAATTTAGTAGTTATGAATATTTTACGTCATTTTTTATTCTTTTTTTTAATGCTTATTATACATGCACAGCTTATTATACATGCACAGTAAACACACTAACACTATCAGAGATTAAACAAATGACGGCCACCTTAGTGCCCCCCCTCCCCACATCCCCATGCAGATACATTCTAAACATATTTAGGGCAGCAGTGTGACGCAGTGCCTAGTAAATATCTGCAAAAAGTTAGCACATCTTCCCCAAGTCTTCCTCAGTTTTCCTTTGGTCACTCTGTTTTACTTTCCACATCTCCATAGACATGACAGTTTGATTTAAAGGATTCCCTGCGATGGATTGGCACCGCATCCAGGGCCACTTTGTGTACCCTAATCTCCCAAGAGATGCAGATGTGACCCAGAATTAGATGAAGCAGTTTTGAGAATGTATGAATGTACTGTATGTACAGACTTTAATTAGAATATAAAACGCCAATAAGAGCAGCCGTTTTACTCGAAGGAAATTTGTATTGAGGAACCTATTTTAATCCATGGGCATTATCCTTAAAGAAGGATGTGATAAATATTTAAAACTGTAAATAACCTCTTTTAATGTATATTTAATTATTATCTACAGTATTAAATGAAGAAACTTAGTAAGCAACACAATCGTCTTCAGTAGTCAATCACCCACACAGCACCTCGAGCAGAGGAAATCTACATTACAAATTACCATTTTTGCTTTGCTCCAGCGAAATACACTAAAATTGCTCCATCTGTCAACATGCATTCTTTAAATAACACTTACTATGAAAGATACCCTTTACCATAAGCGTTTAATGCCACCGGATTAAATGCTAACAATTATGTGAGTAAAACATTTGAATATGTGATATCCATTGTGAGAAATGCAGCCATTTCATTACAAAAGATTGTAAACAATAGCAGGTTGAGTTAATGGCCTCCATTAACACACAGGTTAACGTTTTCCTCAACAAGACACAAGCTGTCAAATCACTTTTTTAGTTAACAAAAAACATACAAGAAGAAACTGGCTGATTGAAGTCAATTCACACACAACAGCCGTAGGAAACCCGTTGCTGTATTTTAAAGATTCACCATATGCTTCAAGCAACCATTGCTATTTAGGTCTATTAGGTTTACAGAGTTTTAATTTTGTTACATTTCACCATCTTCAAAAATAATCTTCATCATTGTGGTTGGACGTGTAGCCTTCAAACCCCACAATAAACAGGAGTGCATGATAGTCACTTACAGTCCTAAAAATCATCGTGTCCAGTCAGTGCCGGCTCAAGGGTACACGGCAGTCAGGTGAGCAGGTGCTGCCCATCTGAGATTCATATTTGTATATAAGACATCAAAGAGTGGGGATGCGCTCATGTCTAAATATTAAATTCAAACAACTCCCCCCTTTGATATCTGAGACTATTCATTTATGACAGAGCGGAAGAGTCCCTATTGGAGACTGGAGTGCACAGTGACATCCAACAGAAGAGCTGTGGGCAGCCCTTGGATAAGTCTTAGTGCCCCGCCAAGTCATGGCACCCCTAGGCCAGTGCCTGCTTGGCCCTGTGTTCAGTTTCATGTTTACTTAAGAGACGCTGCCAGAGAGTCGCTCACTGACCACTAAGTATAAGGATATGAGAAAAGTACAAAACTCTAGCAATGCACACAAGTGTATGTAAGTGTGAGGGCACGCACACATGTGAGTGGTCTCTGTGATGGCATGGCTATCTCCTGGCTTTGCACCTTATGCTGCTGGAATACGCCCCAGCTCCCATAATGCTAAATGGATGAAGCAGATTTGAAAACATTGTGTTGTTTTACATTTTGAAGTAAACTGCTTTGGACCTGCTACACCCATGTGGAGTTTGACAAAAGTGGATCATTCTTCTAATTTAAAAACAAAAAAATCTAGATGTCATCAATCCTTCCTTACAAATTTTAGTTTTGGCCTATTCCACTTGAACATTCTTTAAAAAGGGTGCAGTGTCTGCACCTTGAGCTATCAGTTGTACACCAAATTTAGAGAAGCTCAAATTTTGCCATGGAGCAGTCTCCCCATGCCCAGAGGTATATGTTCCAGGGCCCTCTAGAGATGAGTGAAATCTGCGGATAATACCAAACCTGACATATAGTCAATCCACGGATATTATGTTCCTGAAAAAACCCACAGATACGGAAACTGCAGACATTGAAGAAGCATTGGTGCCATGAGAAAAATGTCGACAGGACTCCAGCTCAAGGGGAGGACTGGTGGGGGATAGACAGGGTCAGGCAGACTCACCAGCTTTCGACACCCGAGGCTTTCACAGAAAACATGTTATGACTTTGACTTCCTCTAGGTTAATGGGTCTTAAAGGTTTTTTTTTCTCACATAACAATTTTTGCCTTTTTTGCGTCTTCAAAACCCAGAATCGACAACTCTCCCCACAGGTAACTTGCCACCATTTGTCATCCCTCAGGAGAATTGCTGACAGAGGTCATAGAGGAGTAACGGCATTTGCTTAAGCTGCCACAATGACCCATTACACGACACTACACAAATCATGTGCAACTCTTTCCTATTGAGTACTATTGAGATTCATAACTCTGCGCAACCCATATTCATACAACATGCAAACCAAATGAGTTGTGACCCATAGCTTAGGAACCTACACCATATGTTGTCAATTTCGATCGTTTCTACCATGAGTAAGCATGGCAAGGCCAATCTAGGAATCTCATTAAACCAGCCATTCACTAGTAGTGATGGGCAGCATGCACAAAGGGCAGGGACTTAGTCAGTGCAAACTTACCACCAGTACTTACTGGGAATATCTCATTCAAGGGAAACAATTGCAGTCCTCAGCCCCCATCACGAACAGAGCTCAACAGCTTACCCATGCTTCTCTGAGCTGGGTGGACACACGTTGATCTAGTCAGAGCATCGCACATGTAGCCCCTGGAGATCTAAGCGAATCGTAGACCTGTTATTGCTGCTATATGAATGGCCCCTCAGAATTTTTTTTCTGCTGTTTATTTCCATGAATAGGCAGGTACTGTAAACACATTTAAGTGAAGATAAGGGTAATGGATATGTGGATAGTGAGGTGTTACTGTACATTATACTGATAAACTACCAGCCATTCAATTTCTGAATGCACTTATTCCATTACTGTGTCATGGCGAGCAGGAGCCACTCCCAGCAGCACTCGGTGCACACAGGAAACAAGCAGATGAGGAACACCAGTCTTTCAAAAAGTACATTCATTTACACGGGCAACCGGTGGAATTTCCTAGGGGCTCCGCGAAAACTTTTGTAAAATATTTAAAATTGCTAGTGTTTTTGAACTTTTGGTTGATTAAAAAGATAAAGTTTAAAAAAAATATATTTCATGTTGGAAAAACAGATAACGGAACACTTAAGGAAATGAAGTCTAAGAAACGCGATAGACTTCAAATGATCGATAAGGAAATGCGCGTCTGTCTTTTGAAAATTGATCCTCGCATCAATCTCATATGTGCTGAAAAAACAATCTCAACATTCACATTAAATTTAAGATTTATCCTTGTGACAATGCGGGTTCTGGCTCCACACTCCCATTGCTATTCGGGAGCCCTTCAACCCAACACCGTCGGTAATGTTACCGCTGAGCTAGTCAGTGAAGGCAATAAACAATTGAGCAAGGGGATGGTAAAAATGTGCAAAGTGCTTTTATTAAAAGAAACAATCAAAAAGAAAACAATGGTCCAGGTAAAGTGCAGTGCTCCAAATTCTTCAATAAATAAATAATCCGTAAAAGAAAAACGTGGAGGTAAAAACAATAAATAGAAAAAACAATCCTTTAAAACCGACGAGGTTAAAACGATCAGGAAGCAGTCTTTAAAAACAAATGACAAACCCGGTGCCTTCTTTTAACTGGTGAGTCCCCTGCTTCTCCCTGTCCAGGCTTCGCAACAGGAGAGCCACTCTACCTCAGCTGACCTTCTTTACACCTGCTACTGCTGTCAGTTGCCTCACCGATCCTTGGCTCCGGTTGGCTCCTCCGGACAGTGACTTGGGAATCCCTTAACGGCCAAGGCTCTCACGTTAGGGACACCGCGTCCCAAGTTCCGACTCCCACTACCGTCTGCGGAGAGTCCTGCACCTTCCCGGTCACTCCCGCCCTACAAAACAAACTTCTGCGGGGGCAACCACAACCACTTCTCCCAGGTGTTGGCCAAACACCCAAGCTGCCTTCAGCTGCCTGCAAGCACTCGCCCGCTTCCTGCTACACCGATTTGCTCGCGCTCTCTCTCTCTCTCTCTCTCTCTCTCTCCTCACTGCTTCCAACCTCCGTTTACTTCTGTTCTCTCTTTTTTTCTTCTCGTTCTCTCTTTTCTTCCTCCTAACTGACTCGCACCTCTTATAATTCGAGGGGCCATAGCAGCCGTAGCAAATTAGCCACGGAACAATCATGGATGTGGGCAGTCCCTCACCTGTGCACTCGGTGAGAAACGCCCACACCGCTGATCGTCCCGCGGCTTGCTATGGCCCAACGCCCCCTTGCTAAGCCACCGCGAGAGCGGTGATTATTTATTTAAAAACGGCCTTTGCATCATCAAGCTGTGGACCCATAACACCACAATCCTTTGATTCCTTTATTAATAAAATGTCTTTCAAACTTGTAAAATTAACTGTTTTTATTGGCAATTGTCCATAGATTGTGTCGTCACGACTTTATTTATGGGCAGTCCCTCAGGTGTGCCGCAAAAGAAAATTTGTGGACTTGGTGCGCCGCAACTCGAAAAAGGTTGCCTTTCACTGATTTACACACTGCTGTACCTGCTCACACTGGGGTGATGTAACACACACATCTTTTGGACATGGGGAAGATCTGAGTACTGGAACAAAATCCATAGGACACAGGGAGAACACAGGGAGACAGTGGCAGAGTCTGGATTGAATCCCTCAGCCACATTACACAAGCTGTGACATTTAAAATGAGAGACTTGAATTGACTCGATGCTGATACTTTTCATATTTCGGCACATTGTGAGAAGATGTACTGTCAGAACTCAAATAGATATTACTTTGAAAAATTAGGTGAATAGGATGAGCAAGATTTGTACGGTTGAATGGCCTGTTCTCATTAAAATTGTTCAAATGCTCAAAAGCATCATGGAAGACTCAGTAATTCACCTTGACAATTTCAGATGTCTGCTTATTATGTTGCTGCATTTTTGTCCACAAGAAATTACTGGGCTATAATAAACTGTTTTTTTGCAGGAACTGTTGCACTGTGGGACTACAACTTCCAGCATGCCTGCAGGCTGAAAAAAGGAAGCAGCGACAGAAAAATGCTGCCCTCTAGTGTATTGGGGGAAGTATAGGCTCCAGGACGGCTAACTTCCTCAGTCACGATTCTGGCCTCCTTCCCTTCTAATGGATCAATTCTTGACCTGGTTTGGATTGTCGATCCATCTTTGTCCTTCCACTCCAGCCTCCCCTCCTGACAAGGGACCACCTTTCCTTCTGGACAGGACTCAGATGATCCCTGACAACATTTACACCATATACATCACTATGTATTATAGTCTTCATTTGGCTATTATAGACATGCTATATGTATATTACATGTGCATATTATACTGTGTTTTTAATATAATATTGCACATTTGGTGTTTTCAGTTTAATGCTATACTGAATTAAATTTTAACTTTATTAGTGTATTTGTGTAAATCTGTCTGACACTTCTAGCTTGTTTATGAGAAATGTGCTGTAATTTTGTTGAACCTTGGGTATGGTGATCAGCCCTCTATTCTCAGAGCGTCAGAGACCCCCATTAAAATCCCAACTGAGGAACTCTATTTCTCTTCATGTTTAGACTTCATCTTTAGATTTTTCAGCAAGTTTTCAACTTCCAAGGGTCTGTATGCCAGGCATCCCTAAATTGGTCAAATGCTAGCAAATGGCAGCGTGTACAGTCAGGTTCATAAATATTTGGACAGTGACACAATTTTCATAATTTTCACTCTGTATACCACCATAATAGATTTGAAACAAAGCAGTCAAGATGTGATTGGGGAATAGATTTTCAGCTTTAATTCAAGGGGTTTAACAAAAATATTGTATGAGCCATTTAGGAATGACAGACATTTTTATACATGGTCTCCCTATTTTCAAGTACTCAAAAGTATTTGCACAAACTAACATAATTATAAATATAATGATCCTTTTCAATCTTCTTCTTCTTCTATCGGCTGCTCCCGTTAGGGGTTGCCACAGCAGATCATCTTTTTCCATATCTTTCTGTCCTCTGCATCTTGTTCTGTTACACCCACCATCTGCATGTCCTCTCTCACCACATCCATAAACCTTCTCTTCAGCCTTCCTCTTTTTCTCTTGCCTGGCAGCTCTATCCTTAGCATCCTTCTCCCAATATGCTCAGCATCTCTCCTCTGCACATGCCCAAACCAACGCAATTGGTTCAAAATCCTTTAAAGTCAATGAATGCCTGAAGTCTCAAACCCATGGCCATCTCCAAGTACTGGATTTCCATTCCATCCAAGTGATGCTTCGCCAAGTCTTTACTGCAGCTGTCTTCAGTTGCTACTTTGTCGTTGGACTTTGTGCCATCAGCTTTTCTTCAGCAAGTGAAATGCATGGCCAGATGGTTTGAGGTCAATTGATTGACTTGGCCATTGAAGAATATTCCATTACTTTGAGTTGAAAAGAACTTGTTTTTTTATCGCAGTATACTCATTGTCCGTCTGTACTGTGAACGGTCATCCTATCAGTTTTGCAGCATTTGGCTGAATCTTAGCAGATAGTACATTCCTGTGCACTTCATAATTTATCCTGGTATTTCTACCAGTAGTCATATCATCAATAAACCCTAGAGACTGACTTCCATTCGCAGCCAGGCATGATCATGCCATAGAAGTACTTCCACCATGTTTCACAGTTGAGGTGGTATTCATTGGATCATGAGCCATTTCTTCTCTTCTCCATGCTCGTCTCCTTCCAACATTCTGGTATATATTGATCTTAGTTTCTTTTGTCCAAAGGAAATTGCTCCAGAACTGCACAAGCTTTTAAAAAATGTTCTCTAAGTCTAATCTGTCCTTCTTCTGCTTGACGTTTACCAGTGGTGTGCACCGTGTGTCTGTCTTTACTTTCACGAAGTCTTCTCTTGATTGCAGACTTTGGCAATATAGGCCCACCTCCCAGAGAATGAACTTGGTGTGGCTAAATGTTGTGAGGGGGTTTTTCTTCAGCAAGGACATAATTCCACAATCATCCAGCACAGTTGTCTACTGTGGTTTTCCAGACCTTCTGGTGTTGTTGCATTCATTGATGTGTTATTTCTTTTTAAGAATCTACCGAATGGTTGATTTGCCCACTCCTGGTGTTTCTGCTATCTTTCTAAAGGGTTTGTTTTATTTTCTCTGTCTAATGATGGACTGTTGTTACTTGCATGGACTGCTCCTTGGACCTCATATTTATTGAGAGTTCACAGTGACAGCTTCCAAAAGCAAATTTCACACTCGGAATCAATTTCAGACCTTTTACTTGCTTAATAGTTAATGAAATAATGAGGGAACTGCTGTAGCCTGGATATGGAACAACTTGTCAGTCAACTGTCGAAATACTTTTGAGTCTGTTGGAAATGGAGGGCTATGCATACAGTAAAAATGGCTGTCATTCCTAAACGGCTCATGTGATATTTTTGGTAAACCTCTTCAATTAAAGCTGAAAGTCTACACTTCAATCACATAATGATTGCTTAATGTCAAATCCATTGTGGTGGTGTTCAGAGCCAAAATTATGAAAATTCTGTTACTGTCCAAATACTTATGGACCTGACTGTATGAGAACATGCCCTGTGTATTGCCATCTTTTGTTTTATTCCTGCCTTGCACTCAGTGTTACAGGATTAAGTGGAATCAGAATATGAAATATAAGTACCAAAACGTTTAAAGCAATCCTAAGTCTTGAAATGCTTTCAATGTAAGTTTTTCTTTTTTATTCCTAAAAAATTTCAGCACTTACTATCAAATTATTCTTTTCAAAATTGTATGCTTATTGGCCTGCATCTCCTGTTTTGCAAGATGAGACTCGACAAGTGGGGAGTTTTCCTATCATACATGCTAACCGCGCAAATGTAGTGCAATAAACCCATGGATAGAAGTGGAAAATGAGTTAAAATACTGCAAACATGGCCTCTTTATCAATCAAGTAGATGTAAATGTGCTTTGCAGCATATTCTGTGACTAATCGCTAATTTAAATACAGTTATGCAATGGTATAACATTATGCCAAGGTCACATAATGTCTGCATCTGCTTGGTGACAGTAGGAAAAGGCGACATGCTAGGAATAGTGGAGAGCGATTTAGAGCCTGATCAGATGCAAAGCACTTGAAATTATACAAAAAAAATGAAAATGTCAAAAGAAACTGCTGCTTTTGGCAATTTCTCTACAGTAGGAAGAGATAAACCATCAGGATTTCATTCTAAAAACGGCTCTCTAAATATAGTGAAACGGAACTGTGAATCTTAGTTGCTGAAGTTAAAAAGCACAAATCTTTGGCACTTGATAAGTGACCTCCTGAGGAAATAAAAAAGTTAAAAAAAAAAAAACTGTGAAGACAGCAGTTGCAAGAAAAGCCTCCTGCAATGTTCCTTGGCCTCTGGAAACAAAAAATAGATATTTTGACGTTTCTGTAAGATTTGCCTTGAAGCAGTTGAGGATGGCAGTGTGAGAAAATAGATCTCTAGTAAAATTCCAAAAACTTAATAATAATTTGAGCCTCCGATTCTCAACAGGGAGTCACAAGCAGTCCATGGCTGGAATGTCCCTTCCCAGAAGGCACTAGCAACCTCAATTTGTCATTCTTCTGCTATCGTACTAAACGTATCTTAACACCAGTGACCCTCAGGTTTCTGTGCCTCCTGTGAAACTCTAGTAATTGTCAGGGGCAAGTAGCTCATTTTTTTTGCTTTCTTTAAACTTTGTCTCTATGCGTGTTTATTTCTATTCCCATTTCTAATTACTAGGAGGCTTTGTGAAGCCATTGTGAAGAGGGGGGCTGAATTCACCCCAAGGAGACGTGGTCGCTCCTCTGAAATCCCTCTTAAATGTTGATACAATGGGAAACAAATAATTTTTTTTTTTACCTCCTCTTTGCTCGATCAGCTGCTGGATTGCTGCTGCTGCCATGCCGCATGATCAATTTAATGCAGCACTTTGAACATTTAAAATCCTATAGAGCAACTGTCCTTTTGTCTCACTGCCTTGTCTCTCTTCTCCCCCAGACATCCTCAAACACTATTCAATCTCTTTTTGCTGTTCCGTTATTTCACCGAGTAAGATTTTGCATTTGTTTACGCTAATGCGATGTTTACTCTCATTTTTGTGAGACTTTCGAATTATCCTACCCTCATTATCTCTAACCTGCTCTGCATGTGTATGGACTCGCTTCCAGAGGATGTAAGTATGACGTGACTTGTCCGTCTCATGGGACGTGAAAGAGTCTCTCTGTCTCTCTTCAAAAGATCATATCTCGTCGCAGGAAAAAAGTCCTGTATCGTCGCAAGATTTTTTTTTATAATAGAGAGATTTTTTGTGTTTGTATTTCTCACTATATGTATTCATTTTTAATCCCTATTTATTATTGAGTTTCACCTTTATTTCAGAAATGGCATAGTCAGGAACACTGTGGGCTGTGTGAGGGATCTCTGTTTGATCTTCCAACTGGGGTACCAGAGCTATGAAGAGATCTCTGAATTTCTGAACAAATAAATAAATTGGCAAGAAATAAACTTTCACTTTCTCTGTTTGTGATGATAGGCAACTTTTCAAGAATTAACCCAAATATACTTGCTGCAATAAACAAAATAATACAATTTATAACATAAGGATAATGGAAGATGGGTATATGAAAAAAATAAGAACAGAAACAAAGGTAAGTAAGTTGCAAAACTACATCGTTACACATGAGACTCTCCAACCAGACTGGAGAGACATGGCGGTGGTGCCGCTTATGAAGTCAATGAGGCAGAAGGGACAGGTTCAGGAGCCCCAAACCCAGTAGTGACTCCATGCATTGTCAGGCCGTGATCATCTGGATCTGCAGAGGGAAGGAGAGGAGAGATGTTAGGAGGTAACACCAACCCACGATTCCTAGTTAGGGGTGGAATTGTAAGCCAACAAGCCCTAAAGTTGTCTCCTAAGCACACACGAGTGACAAGATATATAGATGAAGGACAATAAGAAACAAAGATTTCCGCTAGCTTAATTTGATCTTTTTTTCTCCTAATGAAAAAGGCACATAACTTATAAACTCTATTCCCCTAACTCTTATCTAAATAATTACCCAGGAATTTATATTAGTTCCAGATCGGCTTTAAAACGTTCTAGTCAGAATTCTGGTCTTTCAGCTGTTTTGATGGATAAGTTCTTATTTAGCTAGTAAATTTTCAGCTCTGAAGTATCCTACTTCATTTAGGAACAGAAACAGACTAGCAAAATACCCGCGCTTCGCAGTGGAGAAGTAGTGTGTTAAAGAATTAATAAAAAAGAAAAGGAAACATTTTAAAAATAACGTAACATGATTGTCAATGTAATTGTTTTATTGTTTAATTGTATGTAATATATATATACATACACACACACATATAAACATATATATACATATATATATACATATATATACATATCTACACATATATACATACACATATATATATATATATACATACATATATATATATATACAGTAATCCCTCGCTATATCGTGCTTCGACTTTCGCGGCTTCACTCTATCACGGATTTTAAATGTAAGCATATCTAAATATATATCACGGATTTTTCGCTGGTTCGCGGATTTCTGCGGACAATGGGTCTTTTCATTTATGGTACATGCTTCCTCAGTTTGTTTGCCCAGTTGATTTCATACAAGGGACGTTATTGGCAGATGGCTTAGAAGCTACCCAATCAGAGCATGTATTACATATTAACTAAAACTCCTCAATGATATAAGATATGCATCCCGCGCGGTGCTTGACTGTTTGCTTGTCTGCCTCTATCTCACCCTCTCTGACATTCTCTGCACCTGACGGAAGCTGTTTGCTTAAAAGATACTGACGCTACTCTAAAAAATGCCGCTTTATTGCGGTGCTCGGCATATTTAAAAGCACAAAAGCACACGTATTGATTTTTTGATTGTTTGCTTTAATCTCACTCTCTCTCTCTGACGTTCTCTGCGCCTGACGGAGGGGGTGTGAGCAGAGGGGCTGTTTGCACAGAGGCTGTTTGCTTAGAAGATACTGACGCTCCTCTGAAAAATGCCGCTTTATTGCGGTGCTTCGGCAAACTTAAAAGCACACGTATTGATTTTTTGATTGTTTGCTTTTCTTTGCGAGCGCTCGCTCTCTCTCTTAAATTCTCTGCTCCTGATGCAGACACTCCTTTGAAGAAAAGATATATTTGCATTCTTTTAATTGTAAGAAAGAACTGTCATCTGTCTTGTCATGGAGCACAGTTTAAACTTTTGACTAAAGGGTGTTATTTCATGTCTAGAGGGCTCTAATAATGTTAACAGTGTGGGAGAGTTTATAAGGGATTAAAATATATAAAAATAACTATACAAACATATGGTTTCTACTTCGCGGATTTTCATCTATCGCGGGG
>JANRMT010062807.1:67234873-67260324 GCA_026402145.1 Polypterus bichir lapradei
TATATATATATATATTTATATATATATATATATATATATAAATAAATAGTTTTACTGTTAAATAATGCAAAGAGAATGCGACACGTGTTTCGCCCTAATTCTGGGCTCATCAGGCGTACACACTCACTGCACCCCCTCTCGGGAATCGAACCTCGGACGTCAGCGGCGAAGCCTCTAACGTTGTGCCACGGCGTGTGGTTCATTTATTTGACAGTATGTAGATCGGGGTAATTACATTCAAGGCATTCATAGTCTGAATCACAATCCGATTGTATGGGTGGCTACCTACCAGTTAACGCTTGTGGTTGGTCAGCAAGTCGGCTAACATCCGCCATGGTTCCCTCTTTCAGTTGCAAGAAGCAGATCATAGAATGGTTGAAATAGTTTTTACTGTCAAATAATGCAAAAGAGTACGCGACACGTGTTTCGCCCTAATTCTGGGCTCATCAGGCGTACACACTCATTGCACTCCCTCTCGGGAATCGAACCTCGGGCGTCAGCGGCAAAGCCTCTGACATTGCGCCACGGCGTGTGGTTCGTTTATGTGACAGTATGTAGATCGGGGTAATTACATTCAAGGCATTCGTAGTCTGAATCACAATCTGACTGTATGGGTGGATACCTACCAGGTAACGCTTGTGGTTGGTCAGCAAGTCGGCTAACGCCACGGCTTGTGGTTCGTTTATTTCACAGTATGTAGATCAGGGTATATATGTAAGACCGCGTTACAAAGTTACAAAGTGATCCAAAGTCTCGTTTATACCTCGTGTCTTCTCATTAAACATGTATCTCGCGAATATCGTATTCGTCTTAGGCATGACAAACGGCAGCGGGAGCGTGTCTATAAACTTAATTTAAACTTAGGGTTTACACCGTGCTTTGTTTCCTCAGTAGCTGCACTTATGAATATGCTTGAATGCGTCACTCACTTGATATTCTTTTGCTGCCTTCTCAATTGTGTAATGCGTTTTTTCTTCAGCACTCTTTGGAGCTCTTCCTTGTTCTCTACGTACTGCGTTCACAGTCAGTTCACATGATTACGTGGGAGGTGTGATGATGCAAGATGCAACTCCGCCTCCCACGGCCATCGAGCTGCAGTCTATTACAGTATATGGACAAAAATAGGTTCCAGTTATGACCATTACGCGTAGAATTTCGAAATGAAACCTGCTTAACTTTTGTAAGTAAGCTGTAAGGAATAAGTCTGCCAAATTTCAGCCTTCTACCTACACGGGAAGTTGGAGAATTAGTGATGAGTGAGTCAGTCAGTCTGTCAGTCAGTGAGGGCTTTGCCTTTTATTAGTATAGATAAAAATGTATCCTTCACAAGGGTCACTACTTGTCATTGACATTGATACCAATTACCAGGACTCATTAGCTGGCTTTATCCTATCCACCAGTTACAAACAATAGCTTTTGGAATGAAAGTAGGTCGGTGTACTTATGGTTTGGTTCCTGTTGACTCCAAATGTAGGCAGTGTTTTGGGTCATCTTTCTCTCACTCAAGTGATTCAGCACACTTCTTTTTTGTACAGGAGCTTGTCTCCTTTTGGTTGCACCTTGTGGTTGTGGGCAGTACTGCAGTTTACTCCAAGGTCTGATGTAGAGTGGTCCTTGTTTGCTAGCTGGTGATCCGTTAAATTCCATCTTTATCAAGACAAACATGTGGATTTATGTAAGGTCTGCCTTGCTCATGCACCTTGCTTTACTTTAGCAGAGCTTGGACTTGTAGCACCCTTGTCTCTGCATCTAAGCAAAAGACTTGTGTGGCAAAGCAAAATAAAAGGGGTAATGGGAGTCCACCCTACAACACATAGGTATTTAATGTGTGAAATGTATATCTTGTTCCGATGGATTATTCATTTTAATTTTATTTTTATTGTTCTTCATTTTTAATGGGCGCCACCATTTCATGGCTGTGGATTTGATGTGTCCCTGAACAACATGATGCACATCTGTCCCAGCACAATTGCAATAAGAAATAAGGCAGCACATACAGCAAATCACACAAACTTTGGCTAATCAAAGGGAAGATTTTGCTAGAAACTAGAACTCCATCTCTGCTTAAGAATTCACTCAGGGCAATGCCCCCTGTCAGCTGCTCATACTGCATTAAGACAAACGTAGTCTTTAGATTATAGTGCACCATTCTCAGCCAGTAGTGCTAAAGGAGAATGAGCTTTGTTACGGTGGCTGATCAGATGTCTAACTTTAAGAGTGCCTCTTACATAGCAGTACGCTTTCTTTCTCCCTCAGCCTACCTACACATTTAAAGAAAACTGAAAGGATAAAATCCTTTTAGGGATAGAAAATCTGGGTTTTATTTATTTATTTTTCATTCTCTGTATCTGATTCTGCTTTAGGCCTCATTCTGGATCATTCTCCTGTCAACTCTTAAACAAAATCCCTTTACAGTCTCTGCCACTCACAAAATACTTTGGTGCCATGGGACTTACAAAATGTTCTACCAAACAAGCTAGTAATACATTGTAAACATTTTATACTTTAATAACCACTAACTGTACTACCAACTGTACATTCTACCTATACTGTACATCTCACGTTCTAAATTATATTCATGTTCAGGCCACTGTGAATGAAAATACCAAGGAGCAGGAGAATAAAGTGAGAATCATTGCCAGAAAACCAACACAATGTCTGAAGCCAAAAGAGAGTCAAAGACTAGAAAGCAGAACGCAAAAAAACTAACCAGACTCACAGACAAAATAAAGGAGCCAATGCTACTCTAAAACTCTAGCTTTCTCTAAAACTCCTGAAATCAGATTCTCTTGCAAAAGGTTTATGCACAATATCTAAAAACATGGGCAATGAGAGCAGCATGCAGCCATCTTATTTAGGGAGTGGTGCCATAATACGGACCATGCCCTCTAAGTCACATGACAGGCAATGTGCCTAGCGACTTTAAACAATATGGCTGCCACAATACTAGCGCTGCAGTGACTTTACTCAAATAATGATAAACTGTATAAAGTAACTAAAAATGCACAGAAGAATGAAAGTAAATTACAAAAATAAATGCTGTATAATCGAAAACATAACATAACATTGCCATAAAGGAAAACGTAGATAATTTATTGGAATTCTCCATTGATTGGATTCCATTATCATTCTTATAAAGTATTTCAGTTGTCATTATTGGCTTGTTTCAGAGGGTTAAATTAAGACTAATTCACTGAAAGTAAATTGTATCTTTTTGGTGTTCTAGTGATTTTTATTGTTATTCTCCTGCGGTTTTTAAATTGTAACTCGTGGCAAAATGGTATAATAAGGAAGTCAAAACTTAAAGTTTAAAATTATTACAAATATTAAACATACGAAAATCACAATGTGTTTGCAGATAATTGTGAATAATCTGACCAGGAGTTCTATATATACGGAGGCAATCTTAGAGTGATGGGCAGGGTGAAAAAATTGAGCATCAAAGTTCAAAATTATATATTGAGCACATCTGTCTCGTTTAAAATTTTCCAAAATGTTTCCAGGGCAAGATCCAACCTGCAAACGCTGCAATCGAGCTCCACCCTCACTGGGTCACATGTTTTGAGCCGGCACCAAATTAATATCATTCTGGACCAAAATCTTTAAATTCCTTTCAGACAGCCTTGGCGTCACAATCCCTCCTAACCCACTAACAGCTGTGTTTGGTGTTCTTCCAGATGGGCTTAAAGTGAAGAAGGACAAACAAACTGTGATTGCCTTCACTACACTATTGGCACGTAGACTTATCTTGCTCAACTGGAAGAGTCCTAACTCTCCTCTTTTAAGTCAGTGAGTAACTGAGGTTATATATTATTTGAAACTGGAAATGATCAAATTCGTACTTAGAGGATATGTGCAGAACTTTTTCAAAACCTGGCAGGATCTAATCTATACTAATAAAAGGCAAAGCCCTCACTCACTCACTCACTCACTCACTCACTCACTCACTCACTCACTCACTCATCACTAATTCTCCAATGTCCCATGTAGGTAGAAGGCTGAAATTTGGCAGGCTTATTCCTTACAGCTCACTTACAAAAGTTAAGCAGGTTTCATTTCGAAATTCTACACGTAACGGTCATAACGGTCGATAACGGTCGATAACGTCCGCCATGTTGAACTTTCTTATTTATGGCACCATCTTCACGAAATTTGGTAGGCGGCTTCCCTGCGCTAACTGAAACCGATATATGTACTTATTTCAATGGTATGACGCCACTGTCAGCCGCCATATTGAACTTTCCAACGTCACTAATTTTCCAACTTCCCGTGTAGATAGAAGGCTGACCCCATCTTCACGAAATTTGGTAGGTGGCTTCCCTGCGCTAACCAAAACCGATGTACGTACTTATTTCGGTGGTATGACGCCACTGTCAGCCGCCATATTGAATTTTCCAAACATCACTAATTCTCCAACTTCCCGTGTAGGTAGAAGGCTAAAATTTGGCAGGGTCATTCCTTACAGCTTACTTACAAAAGTTAAGCAGGTTTCATTTCGAAATTCTACGCGTAACGGTCAACAATGTCCACCATGTTGAACTTTCTTATTCATGGCCCCATCTTCACGAAATTTGGTAGGTGGCTTCCCTGCGCTAACCAAAACCAATGTACATACTTATTTTGGTGGTATGACGCCACTGTCAGCCGCAATATTGAACTTTCCAATGTCACTAATTCTCCAACTTCCCATCTATGTAGAAGGCTGAAATTTGGCAGGCTCATTCCTTACAGCTTACTTACAAAAGTTAAGCAGGTTTCATTACAAAATTCTACACGTAACGGTCATAACGGTCGATAACGGTCGACAACATCCGCCATGTTGAACTTTCTTATTTATGGCCCCATCTTCACGAAATTTGGTAGGCGGATTCCCTGCGCTAACCGAAACTGACATATGTACTTATTTCGATGGTATGACGCCACTGTCGGCCGCCATATTGAACTTTCCAACGTCACTAATTTTCACAATGTCCGCCATGTTGAAATTTCTTATTCATGGCCCCATCTTCACGAAATTTGGTAGGCGGCTCCCCTGCGCTAACCGAAACCAATGTACATACTTATTTCGGTGGTATGACGCCACTGTCAGCCGCCATATTGAACTTTACAACGTCACTAATTCTCCAACTTCCCGTGTAGGTAGAACGCTGAAATTTGGCAGGCTCATTCCTTACAGCTTACTTACAAAAGTTAAGCAGGTTTCATTTCGAAATTCTACACATAACAGTCATAACGGTCAATAACGGTCAACAACGTCCGCCATGTTGAACTTTCTTATTTATGGCCCCATCTTCACGAAATTTGGTAGGCGGCTTCCCTGTGCTAACCGAAACTGATGTATGTACTTATTTCGATGGTATGACGCCACTGTCAGCTGCCATATTGAACTTTCCAACGTCACTAATTTTCCAACTTCCCGTGTAGGTAGAAGGCTGACCCCATCTTCAAGAAATTTGGCAGGTGGCTTCCCTATGTTAACCAAAACCAATGTACGTACTTATTTCGGTGGTATGACGCCACTGTCGGCCGCCATATTGAATTTTCCAAACATCACTAATTCTCCAACTTCCCGTGTAGGTAGAAGGCTGAAATTTGGCAGGGTCATTCCTTACAGCTTACTTACAAAAGTTAAGCAGGTTTCATTTCGAAATTCTACGCGTAACGGTCATAACAATCAACAGCGTCCGCCATCTTGAACTTTCTTATTCATGGCCCCATCTTCACAAAATTTGGTAGGCGGCTTCCCTGCGTTAACCGAAACCAATGTACGTACTTATTTCGGTGGTGTGACGCCACTGTCAGCTGCCATATTGAACTTTCCAACGTCACTAATTCTCCAACTTCCCGTGTAGGTAGAAGGCTGAAATTTGGTACTTATTTCGGTGATATGATGCCACTGTCAGCCGTCATATTGAACTTTTCAACGGTCTTTGTTACTTATGGGCACATCTTCAAGAAATTTGGTATACGGGTTCCCAACTCTAACTGAATCCTACTTACGTACATATATACATCCATAGCCTGCAGCTCGGTCACCGTGTGAGGCGCCGTTGGGTCCCCCATTCCAACGCCTCCCACGTTGTTGGCTGCCTGCCTATATAAGGCCGTCTGTCGCTCCAGTCTCTACATTCCCTTCCTTGCTTCACCATAGTATTCACGTCTTCCTGCTGATAACTACAGCCTTTTTATTTAATCCACGGCTTCTCCGCTGTTTTATTGTTCATTTATTACGATTATAGTTATTGTATAGGTATTTTAGACTTACTTTTCATTGTTCAGGTACCCATTTCCTTTATCATTCCAACCGTACCCCCATTAACATGTATATCGAGGTGATCACCATCGATCAAAGAACTGTCACTTACCAAGTGGTTTCCATGCCTGGAGATGGCACCTGCCTTTTCCATTCTCTTTGTTACATATTGCACGGCCATATCAGGCTCACTCTTGATATCCGGAAGAACATTGTGTCTTATGTATTGAATGACTGGGACAGGTTCAAGGTGTGGACTGATGACGGTACAGGAGATAATTATACTACACAGGAGCACTAGAAGAGTGAAATGCTTAAGTGTACCGAAATGGCCAAATATTACACCTTTGGACAACCGCCAATGCCTCTTAAACATCTTAGATTCACAGGTGACGATTTCAGTAGTGGACACTTTGATGTTTAGAAATGTTTAAACTCTCAAAAGCTGGATGTGAAGTTATCAATCAAACTGGTTGTATACTTATAACGCTTGACAGATGCAGAATGTCTCTTCAACACAAGTCCTACAAATACTGTCGTAATTGAAACAAACCATGAAACTCAAACCGATTATGACAGCAGCAATCCAAGCTGTGAGATTTGAAACAAGATTACTGTTCACATGGCCAACTGTACGTTGCATGCTCAAGAGTAAGCTCGGCGCACAGCTACAGCTTGGTCATATTACAACTGGAGGGCCGAACTGACAACGTGGCATACAAAGAGATCCTTAACAAATAATTATTGGCATATTTTCCCTCAGTTTTAAAAAGGTTTAATTGTCTTCTTAATAAAAATTTTAAGGCAGTACTTCGCCGCTGCGAAGCGCGGGTATTTTGCTAGTCAATAATATTTTAGAATAAGCACTTAAATTGAGGAAGGGGATTCTCTCCCCTCTTTTTTATTCTATTTATTTTTATTCATTTATTAATTTATCTATTTACTTATTTTTAGTTTTTTAAAGTTTTACTCTGCTGGCCTAGCTCTCTTTCTCAGTTTCGTTAAACTTGATTTGCTTGTATGGAATGTTATTTGATTTTAATAAAATCAATAAAATGCTTAAAAAAAAAGTGAAGCAACAACAGGCAACGTAAGCATTCGCCCTGTCAATGTGGGCTTGTGTGCACGATGTGGATGTTTGACAAGATTGAGCTTTGTTGGTTTCATTTACTCTAATTTTAAAACTTTCAAGCCGTTCAGAAACATTTAGTTGAGTTATATTTTCACTTCTGTACTAAGCCAACATCCTTTGTTGAATTTCAGCAGATTTAATTTTCTCAGACCAATTAATCTCACTATGGCATGTTGTTGAACAATAGTGCAGTCCCTCTGTGGAGAATCCATGTTCATTTGACCTTGGCCTCAACAAGGCTAATGGCAGAATGCTGTGCTGTGCGTGTTTGAATTACCCATAAGCCATCGTGAACATGATGTATTACGTCACCTTCTATCTGTTGCAGTTAACATGGAATTTCCAAATTGCTTTTACTACTTGGTTTACCCTTATATTACCTGTACAAGATTAAAATGTTAGAATTATAAACAGCATGAGACGTTTGAAACTTGAAAGTACACCTTATGAGAAGGACCCAAGAGTTGCAGTGGACTCGTCAGTAAATACATCCAGACGGAGTACAAATGGCAGAGAAACTAACAATGTTAGGTTAAAAAGCATGATGCATATGAAGCAAGGGGAATTATGCCTAAGCTTTATAACGCACTGGTGAGGACTCATCTGGAGTAGTGTGTGCAGGTTTGGTCTCACAGCTACAAAAATGACATAGCAGCACTAGAGTAGACTAGGCTGATTCTGGGACTGAGAGGTATGAGCTATGAGAAGAGATTAAAGGAGTTGAACTTTTTCATTTTAAGCAAATGGAGACCAAGAGGTGATATAACTGAAGTTTCTTAAATTATGAAAGGAATTAGAATGGTGGATCCCAGTAATTTCTTCCAGTTAAGTATAGATTTTCCACAAACATTAGAAAGTTTTCCTTCATGCAGAGAACCATAGACATCTGGAATAAGGTACCAAGTAATGCAAAAGAGAGTAGGGATGTTAAAATCCAAGAAATGTGTAAAATGTTTTTTGTAAAGAATCAGAAGCATGTAAACATTTACAATTCTGAACTTAATATCATTATAATAGCTCCAAGTTGGCAGACTTGCTTTTCAGTGTATTTTGCATATTGTCACATGGACTGCTCTGTGCCTCTGGTATGTCTGCTAGCATGACAGCAAGGCTTTGCTAGTTATTCCGTGTTTTATGCTTGTGTAGCTGGTTGATGCTTAAACATTGCAGGGTGGGGTTTGAATTGTGTAGCACGCATTTTCATGTTTACTATTAGCGTGTCTTTCTGTTTTTCTCTGATCTTGTCCTTTGCCTGTGCATTTCCTTACTCACTTCATGCTGGGACTAGCGGCACGGATGGTGTGAACGTGGCTATAAAGCAGCTAGTGACATGCAGCCGACTTTGGCAGTGTGTTTGTTTTTTAGTCTTTCTGCCTCATTTTAACTTGTGAAAATAGGAATAAAAATCATTTGAACTAGATAACACCTATTTACTCCACACGGTTCTTAGTTTACACATGTACACTTAGTCACTTCCCATTATACAAACAGCAAGAAGGAAGTCTGACATGTAAGTAAAAGCTGCCTTTAGAAATATCATTACAAAACTAATTAATTAGAGAAAGAATACACTGTCCACAAACAGGAGATTGTGTCCACTACCAGCCTACCAGTACACCTGAATGCAGAAGAAGAAGCCCAGCTTCTAGCAACACCAGCAGTGCTTGTAATGGTGAAGGCATCAAGTGCCTCCTGTCACGGCCAAAGACCACTCCTTATATTGTGTCTTGAGTCTGAAAATGTCTTATTGTGCCCATAGCACCCACTCCAATATTTCAGTCTCACTTGTTTGCTCTCTACTTGACAATAACCTCCTTGTGCTTCCTTGCCTGTGTATGATTTGATTTGCACAGATTTGTTTCATAAGACCAACATGCAATATGACAAGGAAACTGTACTGAAAACTAGTTTTTTGTGTAAAGCCAATTACGATTGGAGGGGGTTGGCTGGGGATCAGGAGCTATTTTTTTTTTAATTTCCTAAATTGTTTTCATCTTCAAAACCTTTTAATATTTAAATGTATTTTATTCACATCCCTAGCAGAGATTGATATTTTAGGGACTTTCAAAATGCAATTCAATTGGATTTTGGAAAAAGTAAGCAAATAAGATGAGCTTATTTGGGCTAGAATGGTCTGCTACTGTCTAAATTGTTGTAATGTTCTATATCTCTTACTATACAATTCATCTTTATGACATTATTAATCATTTTAACAGGTTGTTTCAGTCTTTCTAATTCACTGTTGATTGATCTGTTTCAACCTACTGTTTAAACTCATGTCTTTACAATGACTGTCCATTTTATTTCTGTCTCACACAGTTATTATCTCTTCTGCTCCTTCCATTCCGGGCAAACTAA
Source organism: Polypterus bichir lapradei (assembly GCA_026402145.1). Classification (NCBI taxonomy): domain Eukaryota; kingdom Metazoa; phylum Chordata; class Cladistia; order Polypteriformes; family Polypteridae; genus Polypterus; species Polypterus bichir. The sequence continues at coordinate 67,244,617 of JANRMT010062807.1, forward strand.
AAATTCTTTTCTACATCACATTTAGATTTTGTTTCTTTAGCATCAATTACACTAAAACCCATTATAATATGCTCAGGAAGAGAATCTTTTTCATCAACAGAGTATAACTGCTTTGCATTGTTGGCATTGCCTTCAACCAAGAAAGAAGCACAATGCACTGTAGTCTTGGCAAGAGAAGTCCCCAAAACCAAAAACCAACATCCCTTCCCACCAGTACACTTTGACTCTACTTTTTAGTTTGAAGTTTTATTATTTTTTACTAAACCATCTAGAGAAAAAGACTATTTCTGTGTGTGTGTTAGTGGTGAGAATGTATGTGCAAGTGAGCTCTATGTGCAAGTGAGCTCAGCAATGGGCAGCTTCCTACCTACTGAACTTTTAAAATGTTATATTTTAAAGTAAATGTTGTTTTAACAACATTAGTAAAATGGTATATTGATTTGGTAAAAGTCATACAAATAAAGCATATATGTATACAGGGTCCTTTTAATACAGTGTAAAGTGAAACTGTTACTTGCATGGGCTAATCGACATTCACAATCGATACAAACACACACTCTAACAGCAGCAGTAATCGTCATCCTCAGCAGCCTCAAACAACACTAACCCTTTTAGACATAACTAGAGTAGACAACTGCTCAGATTTGTGTAAATACATTTATGAAATCTGGTAGTGTTGCCCTAAGCTGTTTACCACATAAAATGAGAGAGTGGGTCAGGAAAAAGATCTTGATGGTTTTACATTTCAGTTCTTGAACAGTAGAGTGAATCTTACACTGAGAAGGTGTCGATCGATGATTTTAGGAGCAGGACAGACCAGCCTCTCTTGCTATGACGTCCCTTAGCATAAATATTACAATACCAAACTGTGATGGAGAAGGTCAAGAGACTTTGAATAATGGATGTGTAGAAAATGGTCATTGTGAGTTTCTAGATTTATTTAAATGTCTCTTAAGAAACAGCCTTGGCGATCTTTTTTAATCATAACAGGCATCTTGGTGCTCCATGTCAGAGTGCTGGAAAAGGTGCCACTAGGAAAATTTAGATTCTCTACATGAGATAGTTGGTGAATACAGATAAGAATGATATATAAATACGTGCTTTAATACATCTAAATGGTCGAGGAGTTCTAATCAGCTACTGAAGGCCTAGCTGGGCAAGTCATTATTGGAGAGATTACTTTGCCCAGTGTCTGATGAAAAATTAAATTAACCATCCTTATAAGTATACATATACTTATAACATATTGGATGATGGGGAGATAGTGAATCAGGAAGTGCAATGGATTAGCAAGGAGGAAGTAAGGACAGCTATGAAGAGGAAGAAGAATGGAAAAGCCGTTGGTCCAGATGACATACCTGTGGAAGCATGGAAGTGGAGTTTTTAACCAGATAGTTTAATGGAATCTTGGAAAGTGAGAAGATGCCTGAGGAGTGTAGAAGAGCTGTAGGAACAACAGAAGGATAAAATTGGTGACCCACAGCATAAAGTTATGGGAAAGAGTAGTGGAAGCTAGGTTAAGAAGTGAGGTGATGATTAGGGAGCAGCAGTATGGTTTCATGCCAAGAAAGAGCACCACAGATGCGATGTTTGCTCTGAGGATGTTGGTGGAGACGTATAGAGAAGGCCAGAAAGAGTTGCATTGTGTCTTTGTGGACCTGGAGAAAGCATATGACAGGGTGCCTCAAGGGAAGTTGTGGTATTGTATGAGGAAGTCGGGAGTGGCAGAGAAGTATATAAGAGTTGTACAGGATATGTACGAGGAAAGTGTAACAGTGGTGAGGTCTGTGACAGATGCATTCAATGTGGAGGTGGGATCACATCAGGGATCGGCTCTGAGCCCTTTCTTATTTGCAATGGTGATGGACAGGTTGACAGACGAGATTAGACAGGAGTATGGAGGACAGTAGGACTATGTTGTTTGCAAATGACATCCTGATCTGTAACGAGAGTAGGGAGCAGGTCGAGGAGACCCTGGAGAGGTGGAGATATACTCTAGAGAGGAAAGGAATGAAGGTCAGTAGGAACAAAACAGAATATGTGTGTGAATGAGAGGGAGGTCAGAGAAAGGAGTAGAGTTGGCAAAGGTGGATGAGTTTAAATACTTGGGATCAACAGTACAGAGTAATGGGGATTGTGGAAGAGAAGTGAAAAAGAGAGTGCAGGCAGAGTGGAATGGGTGGAGAAGAGTGTCAGAAGTAATTTGTGACAGATGGGTATCAGCAAGAGTGAAAGGGAAGGTTTACAGGACGGTAGTGAAACCAGCTATGTTATATTGGTTGCAGATGGTGGCACTGACCAGAAAGCAGGAGACAGAGCTGGAGGTAGCAGAGTTAAAGATGCTAAGATTTGCATTGGGTGTGATGAGGATGGATAGGATTAGAAATGAGTACATTAGAGGGTCAGCTCGAGTTGGATGGTCAGAGAGGCGAGATTGCGCTGGTTTGGACATGTGCAGAGGAGAGATGCTGGGTATATTGGGAGAAGGATGCTAAGGATAGAGCTGCCAGGGAACAGGAAAAGAGGAAGGCCTAAGAGAAGGTTTATGGATGTGGTGAATGAGGACATGCAGGTGATGGGTGTAACACAACAAGATGTAGAAGACAGGAAGATATGGAAAAAGATGAACAGCTGTGGCAACCCCTAACGGGAGCAGCCGAAAGAAGAATAAGATAAATATACAGTATACATTAAATCAGTTAAAAGCAATAACTTTTGCAGGCCTGAGTCATAACTCTGGTTCATTGTAGCCTATACATTTAAGCAAATACTGGTTCCTTCACTTGTTCAGCACAAGTACAAGAAAACAAAACATAAAACCAACAATTATTCTCCTGGCCAAATATCTGCTTATAGTTCCCCTTTTTAAAAGACTTTTGCTTGTTGCAGAAATCCTCAGCAAAGTCTATGTCTCTAGATGAAGTTGGTGATTACCTCTCGCAGTAGCATTCACAGATTCAGTCCCAGATTTAAATTATTGAAAGTACTTACCACTCCATTGGTTACCTGCTCCATTTATAGATGGGGACTTACTCCTATGTGCTGTAACTCCAACAGGCTGTGTATTTCTGCCCTTATACCTCCTCAGGATATTCCACTTTTCTTGTCCTTTTCCATCAGCCTCAAAATGGTGGCTAGGTAGTTTGCTGGAAAGTTGATGCAGCCATGAGGGAAGCAAATACTTCAGAAACTCTAGCACGTTCACCTCAAGTTAAAAAATGTAAGCCAACTCTTATCACCTCATCTTGTGATGCATCATAACAAGAAGCTCATTCATCTCCTTTTCCAAAAAGAAATCTTGTCAGCTTTCCTGTGACAGATCAATCCGAACACTCAAGGAACTAAGGAACTCCCCACAAGATCCATGCACACCCCTAATCACACATTACTCCCATCAGCCCAAGTTTCACCAACAGAAAAGAGCCAGCCGAGACAAGGGGCTCTAAACAGGCCCAGTTATCGTGATTCTGCAGAGTCATAACCCTTTGAGGAGCCAGTGGGTGACATGGACCATTCAACAAGTAGGCTATAAAGGCAGGGCACCTGAGCATCTCATGTAAGGGGGGGAATAAACGAAAACAGGCTGAGCCAGCCAGTGAAAGTTGTTACTGTCTTAAAAACATTTTTTTGCAGTCTGAATGGTAGTTTAGCACTTCACATTACTGCTTTTTCTTTTCTACTGCTGAGGTTGTCGCTTCAGGGTGTATGGAGCAATCAAGATGAGGCTGTGAGTCAGAAAGTAACCTCCTGAGAACAAATCCATCTGCACTGAATAAGAATAACTCTGCCAATTTATATATTGGTTATTTTAGAAATACATTCCAACTGGCTGGAGTTACTGGTGTAAATAAAAACACATTAGATGAACAATTCACGTTTATCTTACGCTGCACCTTTCTGTAGTGATCACCATTTTAAGGCTCAAGGTGAAGAGCCGCAGTACAATTGTTTTATCAATGGAGCCCAGGCTGTTCAAGTGGATAATTTGGGGTCATAGTACCAAACTGTGGATGGCACAGTGGCGCAGTGGGTAGCACTGCTGCCTCGCAGTAAGGAGACCCAGGTTCGCTTCCCGGTTCCTCCCTGCGTGGAGTTTATACGTTCTCCTTGTGTCTGCATGGGTTTCCTCCGGGCGCTCCGGTTTCCTCCTACAGTCCAAAGACATGCAGGTTACGTGGATTGGCGATTCTAAATTGGCCCTAATGTGGGTGTGTCCTGTGGTGGGTTGGCACCCTGCCCGGGATTGATTCCTGCCTTGCGCGCTGGGTTTGGCTCCAGCAGACCCCCATGACCCTGTAGTTAGGTTATAGCGGGTTGGAAAATGGATGGATGATACCAAACTGTACAGTAGGAGTTGTAGAAAAATAGAAAGAAACAAATCAAAATCATAATATGTTTTTTAAACGGGGTAGAAACGCAACAGACATTATGGCTATTTCAAAATGGGGAAACTGGCATGAGATTGTGGAGACTTGTCAAGCAGGAGGGTCCACGTCCTCAATGTTTATTTAGTGGCTGCTTCATTTTTTATACTTGTTTGCAATCGGGGTTTAAAAAATGCCTCTGACAGAAACAACTGATAGCTTGGGACATTTTTAAATTTCCATGCGCTTCTCAGTGAAGCCTGATGGGTTACAGGTCGATAAAATCTTACAACAATGCTGTTGCACCAACTCTCCACAGGGTGGCACCACTAGCCTCTGTAGCTGAATATTTCAGTCTTAACTGATTATTACTTCAACCACTTTGTGAACAAGAGCCCCATTCATGCTTTTTAAGTGAATTCCTTATTAAGTCACATGGATGGCTCCCCTCCCTTCTCAGTGTTTAACGCTTTGCTTTTCTAAAGAACTTAATGGATATGCTCCTGAAAAAGATAATTAATGTTTAATTATTACCTTTCGATTAAAGAATATATGGTGAAGAGCACGAGGCTCATTACTACTGCTGCTTTAGGCCTCTGAAGACCAGGGTTTGTGTCTCTGCATTGCACGTGTGCGTGTGTGTGTGTGTGTGTGTGTGTGTGGAGGTGGCTTGTTCTTCTCATGTTTTTGTCGGTTTTCTTTACATATTGATTCCCTTCTGCATTGCAAAGACAAGAATATTTACATTTACATTTATATACTTAGCAGATGCATTTATCAAAAGCGACTTATAAAAGAGGTCAACATCATCAGGGGAAACATCAGTCTGGGGGACTGTTTGGGAACAAGTGTTAAAGGACAAGGTTACAAGATTGATCACCATATGTGAAGAAAAATACCAGAGAGTTACAATCCCTGTGTTACAAGACCTAACGGCTAATATCAGTAAGACAGAAAGTCACCAAACAAGAGTCCTTTTGAACACATTGAGGGAGTCAGCATTTCACATGGAGGTGGGCAGCTCATTCCACCACCTAGAAGATACGCATGAAGAGTTTGGACTGAGATTTGATATCACGCATTACCAGACGGCACTCATCAGCAGACCAGACCTGAATGAACAAGAAAGAGCATAGGACTTCACTAGTGTCTCTGTATACAGGTGATGACCCATTGACTACTTTGTAAGCAAGCATCAAGGATTTGAACTTAATACGTGTTGCTGCAGAGAGCCAACGTAGTGATCTAAAGACAGGAATGACATGTGCCCATCTCGACTGGTTGAACACCAGATGTTCTGCTTCATTTTGGACAATCTGCAGCAGTTTGGTGACACATGCCAGTACTCCTGCCAGGAAAGTGTTGCAGTAGTCCATACATGACAAGACCAATGCCTGGACCAGGAGTTGTGCTGCATACTCTGTCAGATACAGTTGTGTAGAGTGAATCTGTTATACCAAGAGACCACTGCAACATAGTCAGTGAAAGAGAGCTGGTCAACGATCATCACCCCAAGGTTACATACCGACATGGTAGGGATAAGTGATAATGAGTCAAGCCTGGACAGAGATAGGGTGCTGAACAGACGGACAAGCTGGGTTAGATAACATAAAGGTCTGTCTTTGCCAGGTGGAGCTGGACATGGTGTTCCTTCATCCGGTTTGCAGTATCAGCGAGACACGCAGAGATTGTAGCAGATACCATGTGGTGCTCTGGAGGGAATGAAAGGTACAGGTACGTACCGTGAGCACAGCACTGATAAGAGAAACCATGGGACAGGATGATAGGGCCAAGCGAGGACGTGTTTAGTGAGAAGAGGAGAAGGACTTAGAACATTGACTGGGGACACTAATTCAGCTTATGAGCACATGTGTCTTGTGATAGCATCCCATATGGATGTTCTGGGGAAGGGCTCAGTCTTCTAGTTGATCTGCATTTGGAATAAATAGGTTCAGAAATGAATGAATAGATGGATGAAGAGTACATGTAAGTGTGACAAATACATCAGTGGCTCCTCTGTGGGAAATATTGTTATTTGCTTCCAAGTCTGGTTAAATTATTAAAATAACAATGGGTTTGGACCTAGCAAGCAGAAGAGCTCAATTTCTCGTAATTAATTACGTCATTTACCAAGCTATCTTATTATGGCACCCACAGCCAACACTGGATCTTTCATGAAGGACTAAACCACAGCCTTATGGCACCCTTTATATGAAGGAGTGTTAAAGCAGCCAGCTATGGATTAGCAAGATGTGACTTAAGTGGAAGAATTCAACTGTACTTCAGCAGTTCAGATCGCATCACAGATGACCAAGATGGATAACCCACCTTGTGAGCAAAGGGGTGTTTCTGTAGGCAATTGTGATGGCTGTGAATGAAGGTCTGAAAATGTGATGCCAACGGGCTTTACAGAATTGTGACTTGAAGAACAAATAGGCCATTCCATATTTTAACCTCCTGTTAGGAAGGTTTCATTCACTGAAATACCATTTCAGTTTCAAAGAACTTGAGTGCTCTGATGTGCAATCATTTTAGACCTTGAAAAAAAAAAAAGCGGAAGAGAATTTATTATTTTGATAATGTCGTTAGCAGCACATTTATTTGTTTTAATGGCTTACATAAGTGAACACATTCTGACTGCCTTAAAAAATCTGTGAGCCTGGCTGCTGTTTGCAGGGTGGCCTACTTTAAAGTGGTGCACATTATGTTGTAAAACAGCACCCTCTAGCAGTCACAGGACAGTATAGCAGGTCAGGCTTACACATTGTCATGGAGGGAAACCCTTTCAGCCCTTGAAGTGAATTTACATGACTTCTGAGCAGTAGTACATCACCCAGCACACCGTTACTGTCTATTTATGGTTATTACAGGTTATATGTTTTCTTCATGCCAGCCTTTCACTCTGGGATATTCCAGCTGGAGGAGGTGATGGGGATTTTCTTAGGTGATTGTCACCTGGACGTGGGCATGTGGCTTCAGTTTGGCACCATCCTCCCTGTTCATCAGCACTGTGTGAAGATAGGTGTTAATGTCTTCCTTGACTCATGAGTAACTGGTAAGGAATAATAATAATGCATTTTATTTATATGGCACCTTTCCCATGCTCAAAGCACTTCACAAATATTCAAGCAGGTACAAAAGGAGTTATAGCACAGAAAAACATCAGATTAGTAACAATGAATACAAACTAGTTTATCATCAATCAAACACCAAGCCACAGATTACCATAAGAAACACGCCATTGTGAATTAGAATAAGAATCAAGGCTACTACCAGGATAGGCTTGGGCCCGCCATGGCTCTGGATTGGATGTTTGAGAATATTACATTTTATTATGTAAAATCTTTACTTTTGTGATTTACCTTCGTAACTGCTTACATAGAAACTCTCCAGGCTCTCTGTGAAGGTCACCTAATGTATTCTTATTTTGTAATTCCTTGTACACACTCACATTCCCTATTCTCACTTCGCTAATTTAAAGGTTACACCACATGAGATTTTTATTACTTCTCTGATTCCATAATCACATCTGGATCTCTCACTGCTGTCAGCCCTAATGCTATTAAGTCCACCAAGAACTGACAATTGTTATCTCTTCATTTCCATGGCTGTGCTGGCCTCTTTTTTTCTAAAATTCCAATACCTCTCTTAGTGCAATCTTTTTACATTTTTCCTTAGAAATGTCGAAAAAGGTGTTAAGTTTTGGCTACCTGGTCACTTTAAATTGGCCCCACATAAATGAGGGAGTGTGCCCCGTGTTGGATTAGCATACTCATCCATGTCTGCCACGTGCCAAAAAACTGCTGGATAAAAACACTCTCTGAACCTGCGCACCTCCGGAATATCTGAAAATGGAGTAATGTCCTCATCACCTAGCGCTAGCTTCTTCATTTTGGGATTACGCTGGGATCGCCTGCTGTTGCCCACTTCGTTTAGCTGCCATGCAGCACTCTGTTGCCATTGTTTTCCAACATTTAATCCTGCATGTGCTGAGGGGTAAACGTAATCATCTGCCCAGGGAGCCAATGAGTGTAAGGCAAGAAGCGAATGTGGTGGACGGCACAGCATAGGGCACAAGTGCACAGCCAATCAGAGAGAGGAATGCTGTGTGCAATCCAGTAACAGACTATACTGAGAAATGAAGTATCTGTTTAGTTTAAATTAGGTTATTTGCTGTAAATATTTTGAAAAAGTGTGATCCAGTGGCATTGTGGCCAGTGTTCATATCTTAAATTTTCAGGGGCACGAGTTGGAGATGGAAAAAATTATATTGATGTTATTTATTTCACTGCACATAAACTGCACATAGACTTAAAGTATTTTCTTAATTGAGAAATATTATTGACTCATTTCCAGTATACAGTGATAAACCAGGTAGTCAAAGACAGATAAGCACTCTTACTGATACCAATCAGTCTACCAATGCATGAAGAAAACATGCCAACCCCTTGTAGACCCTGGCTATGTGAATGAGGCAGGAAGGACAGCAATATGTTAAAACGTCTGCACTACGCTTACTAAACTTTAAACTGATTAAAACAAAAAGTGCAAGCCAAGCGCGTACTTAATTCCCCCTAAAATAGTTCTAAGTAGGAGACCAAATCGCACACGTGCATCATGTTACCAGCAGCAACGGGCAATATCTTTACAAAATAACACATAACATGATTATTGTGAAATAATGCAATATTGTTGCAAAATAATGCAATAAATGTAATTTTTTTTGTGTGGCAGAAATATGCTTCTCACATTGGAGTAGAAAGACATAGAATACCGCTCCAATGAAAAACTCTGCTTGTCTAATTATATCAGTTTGCTTTTGCCCGAACTGGATCACAGTATACCTATATTGATTAACTGATTGATTGATTGATTGATTGATTGATTGATTGTATTATTTGTCCTATGAGTCTATGTCTTTGTTATATTTCTGCTGGTATATTTATCTAAATTTTCCCCTTAGGATTAATAAAGTTTATCCAATCTAATTTAATTCATTCATTCATTCATTTTCCACCACTTATCCAAGGGCAGCAGTCTTACAAATGGTGTCTCCATGTCCCCTTCCCCAGCTACAAATTCCAACTCATACTGTAGGATCCCAAGGTGTTCCCAGGCCATCTGAGAGATATAATCCTTTTCAGCGAGCTCTGGATCTTCCCCAGGGTCTCCTCTTAACTGGTCGTGCCTGTATAACCTCCACAGGGAGGCCTCCAGGAGGAGGATGCCCAAGCCACCTCAAATGGCTCCTCAGCAGCTCTACTCTGAGCCTCTCCCAGATGTCTGTGCACCTCTCCCTATCTTTAAGGGAGAGCCCAGCTACCCTACGGAGAGTCGGCCACTTGTACCCACGACTTCATTCTTTCGGTCACTACCTAAAGTTTGTGACCACAGGTGAGGGTAGGGACGAGGATCGACTGGTAAAACAGGAGGTTTGCCTTCTGGCTCACCTCATTCTTCATGACTATGATTGTGGCAATGCCAATCAATCTGTCAATCTCACCATCCTCCTTCCCCTCTGTCATGAACAAGGCCCCATAAACTCTTTCACTTGAGGTAGTAACTCACCCCCCACACTTTTTTCCTACTGAGGACCACAGCCTCAGATCTGGAGGTGCCGATCCTCATCCCTGCCATTCCACACTCAGCATCCCAATGCAGCCTGATGAAGCCAACAGGGCCAAATTATCCGCAAAAAGCAGTGACGCAGTTCTAAGTCCACCGAACTGGACCCCCTCACCTCCACAGCCTTGTCTTTATATCCTGTCAATGGAAATCACAAACAGGATCGGAGACAAAGGCTCATCCCTGCTTGCAGACTTGCCTGCTGGGTAATATGGAGGAAAATCCAACTATTACACTAAAATAAATTGTAACGCTATTGGCTTCCTGGTGACCAACCGAATGAACAGAAAATGATACCAAGGAGAGTAAAAGTTTTAGAAAAAAAATAAACTACACAGGAGGGGATGAACGTGGAGAACACAACATGAACAGGACAGGAAATGAAATCCTGCCGTCTACCCAAGCCTCTCTTTACAAGCCCCTGCCTCTGTGCGGAGTCCCCTGGTGTCACAGCCATGATAATCTTATGAGTGTGGCAGTCATACAAGGAGTGGCACAAGTAGAAAATAATGCACAGCTGGTTCAACATGTCAGTTAGCACACAAATACGTAAATGTTTCACTTTAAATGTTTAACTGATTCTTGTGGCACTTCTTTAGTTATTTCTAAATCTGCAGTTACTGAGAAGGAGCAGGCATAAGAAAAATGAGTTTGACATTAAAGAAACCCACAGTCTACAGCAACTTCCAAAGAACTTTTAGTAAAATATTTAAAATGAAAGATGTTAAAACAGTATAAACATAATATTAAAAACCAGAAAACACTTTAGTATAAATTTGTCTGCATCATTTTGATTATTTCGGTAGTTATAATTTTCTGGATCCATTTTAATTATTTCAGAAAGAAAATTGCTTTGCTCCGTGCATGACTTTACCTCAGCAATGGAGTAACTCAAAAACTGACATCTGAGCAACATGTTGGAATATTCTACTTAACAAAGGGGGGTAAATTATCCACAGTAATAAAAGGGTGTCTGTGTATCTTTTTGCCTGTCTGGTTACTTTTGGGGATGTAGTACACTGTATTCTTCCCTACAATGTATCTATCATTCCAACAGATGGTGCATCACAAACATTTGTAGTAATTAAAGAAATTGCATTTGTCATTCCAACAGGTGGTGCATCACCAACTTTTTATATATTTTATTAATCCCCATGAGGGACCTTTAGAGGTTAGAGTACAGGGTCAGCCGTTGTACAGTGCCCCTGGAGCTTTGTAATAATAAAATGCATTTCAGAGGGTGCATCACAAACATTTGTAGTAATACAGTGCATGGCATTTGTCGTCCAAAAGATAGAGCCCCACAAACACTAACACGGCTTTTTACTAATCCCATACCAAATGACACATAAGACACGGGCAGCGCATCAGAAATGGCACGTTTTATTACTACAAATGTTTGCAATGTGCCATCTGTTGGAATGAGAAATGCTAATGCATTACAATAGATAGTACACTGCAGACATTAACACTGGGATCTATGCTGATTACTTAGCTTTCAACCCATCTTAGAGTGGTAGCCAAGCTAGTGTTAAAGAAAACTTTAAAAAGTTATTGACTATAACAAATAATGAATATAATTTGTTAAACTACAGTACTGTACATAATCTATAATCCAGCATTTCAGGAGAAAAACTGTCAACACTGATGAAGCAAAAGTTGCATGCAGAACTGGCAATATGAAATCACAGGACTGTCTTTACCAGAGTAGGCTCTCCAGGCAGACATCCAGGTGGATTTAAAAATAGCTTCATGAACTGATGTGGACTGTCTGGATGGGGGACAGAGACTGGGTGGGGGGGTATATAGATATGTCTAAAGAGAGTAGGGATGGAGAGATTGGAACAAGTGAACAGGACTGAAGTGGGACATAGTGAAACAGAAATAAGGATTGTTATTGTCCACTAGAAAGACCAAAAATACGACGTATGCTCATGGTGGTTGTTTCAGAGACATTCCCCATGGCGCTAACAGTAGAGCAGACTGACTGTTTAAAATAAACAGATAAGAAGTACATAATGATCTATCCATCCATCCATTTTTTCAACCCACTGAATCCGAATACAGGGTCACGGGTGTCTGCTGGAGCCAATCCCAGCCAACACAGGGCACAAGGCAGGAACCAATCCCGGGCAGGGTGCCAACCCACCGCAGATAATGATCTAACAGATTGAAATGTTTCACATGTCACTTTTCTCAACTACAAAGACCTTTTAGTTTAAAATTGTTTACCATATTATGAGAACCACAATATTAGAGGATCTAATCTCAAAATACACCTTTTAGCTGTCCAATGACTAAATGGAACAATACTTGGCTTCTCACTAATGGATGAGTAGGAGGACGCTGGCCTCCCGTCATGTCTTTCTGGTCTTGGTCTGACTCGAGTTTTCCCAAGTATTTCTTTCCACTTAGTGGCTACTGTCTGACAGCCAGGAGATCTTGTGGTCTCATTCTTGCCTTCCCTGGTCTCAATCTTTTCATTATTTTTATTTTTTCAGTTCAGAAACATTCAGACGTCCTTGGCAATGCTGGGTTATCTGCTCTGTAGTATTCTGTAGCTCTCAGTTACTTCAAAATGCTCCTGAAAGCGGGCCACATTAGAAACTTACACCACATTTATTTATTTATTTCTCTCTATTATAATAAAAAAATCTTGGGAAGAGAGACGAGGCGTGACTTTCTCAGAGAGACACTTTCACATCCAACGAGACAAGACTTTGTGCCAAGAGATTTAACCACGCTCGGGGGCCAGAAATAAAAGACAAAGAGTAGATGACTTGTAAAAATTTCAAAAACGTTGGCCCGATACACATGCAGAGCAGGTTAGAGATAATGGAGGTATGAAAATTCGAAAGTCTCAAAAAAATGATAGTAAAGGTCGCATTAGCGCAAACAAATGGAAAGTATTACTCAGTAAAATAACGGAACAGCGAAAAGAGATCAATATATTGTTCGGATTTAAACTTTAAGTTGGAGACATGTAGATCGTCTGATTCATGTTGCCATCAGGGAAAAGTAGTGTTTCTTCCCAATGAAGAGGCCTATCTGTGAGAATTAAAAGATTTGTTGTTTGGTGAAAGTGAAATCCTGCGAGATAAAATTTCAAGCCCCGCGAGACAAGACTTTATGCAAAGAAATTTGGAAAAGTCCCGCCCACATCTAAAACCTTTACAACAACACACACGGTTCAATCATTTCTCATTTGTGTGAATGCTATTGTTAGACACATTTCTTGTAGGCGTTGTCACGATGTAATTCCAAACACGGAATCAAAATTCAGTGCGATATTGATGAAAAGGTAAAAGCGAAAATAGATCAAATACTGTATATGGACATAGGTGATATGACAGAAGTATGTAGATATCGTTTGGCTTTAAACTTTAAGTCAGAGACTTGTAGATCGCCTAATTCGTGTTGCCATCAGGGAAAAGTAGTGTCTCTTCCCAATGAAGAGGCCTATCCACGAGAATTAAAAGATTTGTTGTTTGGTGAAAGTGAAATTCACATATGTGAGCGGCAGAGATGCAAAGTTGTTGGTGCATAGCGCAGACAGGGGGGTTAACGAGCAGAGGGAACAGGGGGCAAAGCCCCCTAGTATTTTTAAATTCTTCAGGTACTATATTTGGCAGAACGTGTGACCACATAACTACTGTCCTTAAGTCTTTACACTGGTTTCCAGTTAAGTTTAGAAATGATATCAAAATTCTTCTTACATATAAAGCTTCGAATAAAGCTGTTCCCATCTCTGGGAACCTGCTAAAGCTGGGTTCCTTTTCACACCACTGACTTATATATACAAAATAAAGCATCTTCATATTTGACAATCTCCTAGTGCTTGTTTGCCAGTTTCTGTATACACTCATGATAAGAATTTTGATTTTATCAGGAATGTCTAAAGTGAGTGAAAATGTTAACAAGTATTATAAGTGAAAGGGACTTTATGTTGAGATGGTCACCTTCAATTTGTGATATCATTTTTAACAGTGAATGTGAGGTGTGCACCCTATGAAGTAGTGTTCAAGTGTCAAGTGAATTATCGAAGGTGCCTGCATCAGCTGTCTTCCGATACATTCTCTGTCATGTTCAATTGGGATACATCTGATGGGACATTCAAGCTGTGAATTGTTTTTTAGTCTCATTATTTAGCTGGCATGTGGTTTTCTTTCATGTCATACCCAGTGCCATGAGTTTATGATGGTTGTCTCTTGTTTATGCAGACAGTTCTTCCTTTCCCTCCAGGTCATCTGCTGCCCATCATTTGTTTATCACTCACATCAAGCAACAATCCAACTTCCTCCTGATCCAAGCACTACTGAAGACCTTGACACTGATGAGCATGAGAGGCAAACAGTTCACCAGGACTGAAGATCAGGGCGTTGCTGCCAGCAGATGATTTTAAACCATAGGCAGATCATGGGGACTGCAACGTTACTGCTACTATTGGCCACACAATGCCTTTTATTTGGGTTTGTTGAAGGTCCTCCTCCTGGCCTTTGAAGATATGAGTCTCTTCTTCCCTTTTTGTCCCAAAGTGATGCCATGTAGAAAGTTCTTGAGCCTGGGAAAGGCACTATATAAATAAAATGTATTATTATTATAACTCATTCAAGAATATTAAGGAATCCATCTCCACATTCACATAGGCTGTTTATATACTGTATCAAAATCAATACAATCAAAGTTTATGAGCTGAACATGTAACAGTGTTTGTCTTCTTCTTGGCTTTATTTTAAGAATTTCATTCATTTTAATTAATATGTTCGAGAATTTTTTTTTCTTTTACGTACATGGGGTACCGGAAATACATGCCCTGCTGTAAACTGTTCCGCACATACAATGCTGAGTATCTGGGATGCTGTTTCACTAAACAATCTTTTGATCCTGGAAATACTGTACATTGCCAAAAAACATTAACTGTAAGAACACTTTTTGTGATTATTTGCTTAAAAATATAGAATTTTAATGAATAAAGGGAAGATGTGAATGAGATTGCAACATAATTTACATTAAAAATTAACACAGTTAATGAAGACAAGCTGAATGGATTGTTCTCATCTGACGCTGCTTATATGTTGGTTTGGCACCGCTCGATTTAGTGACTGACAAACATCTGCAAGACATGTTTCAAGCTTTTTAAGATAAGGATGAAAATCCTGATAATCCTGTTCCTCGCTCCTGATCCTCTTCCAATGAAAATACAGGACACCAGAATGCCTCCAGCCATAACAAGCAAGACTCTTGTTGTCTCAAGATAAGACAAATTCCCTCATTAACTGTAATGAATTAACTGCCATTTATTTATTTTATTAATTTACCAAGCCATTATATTATAATAAATCTAAATGTTAGTTTAAAAACTGAAATAAGTGGAAAATTAGCAACACTTAGTCAACCTAAACAAGTTTTTCCTTTCATTTTTATGCCAGGAATATGCTCCTGTATACTGTATATTGTTTTGCTATATGGTCAGGATAGTTACTCACAATTACTTCTCTCAAAATGTAATGGTATTACATCACTAATTACTTCCTAAAAAAATAACTAATTAATTTTACATTACTCTCCAAACCCATGCTATTGTCGTGATCCATTTACTGATATTAAACCAGGACCCATCATCAGTGACGTTACCTGGACATTGAGTGTTTCTTTGCAGCCTCTGAACCAGGCTATCTATCTATCTATCTATCTATCTATCTATCTATCTATCTATCTA
>JANRMT010062807.1:67260334-67337888 GCA_026402145.1 Polypterus bichir lapradei
CTATCTATCTATCTATCTATCTATCTATCTATCTATCTATCTATCTATCCATTTATACCCACCCATACAAGTTCAAATAAAGGTTATTTATTTGCACAGTGCCTTCAATAGCAGACAATCATTACAATATTAGAACATTACAACAATCTTGACGAGAACAGGCCATTCAGCCCAACAAAGCACGTCATTCCTATTTATTTCAATACTTCTAAAAAAAATACCATCTAGTTTTGAAAGTCCCTAAAGTCTTACTGTCTATTCTGCTGCCTGGTAGCTTATTCCAAGTGTCTATGTTTCTCTGTGTAAAGAAAAACTTCCTAACTATAGTCACCACTGTAGATTAAAGTTTCTTTCCTCTTCTACTCCTCCAATGAGTTTTGTCCTCTTCCTACTTATGATGTCACAGCATAGCATGGTGGTAGCACTTCCAGGTTATGTGGAAGCTCCTCAAAGTAGGGAGACTTCCTAACAGTGCCCTCCGGTAGCACCCAGGGATCAATTCAATCAATCCACCCAAACATTTACTCTTTCGGTGTATCTCTCTCTATATATATATATTGGTCCAGATCTAATTATGCAGATCCAGATCATCTGGATGACTTTGATTTCTGTGGGATTCCAGTTCAGCGCAAACACAATTCTTCATGTAGTCAGTTTGCACACTTCTCGATGGTCCAGGATTTTTCGGGTGATTTTCTATGTAATAAACTTAATAAGTTATAGCATAATGAAAATTGCATAATTAGATCTGGACCACCCTATATACAGTATATATATACTCAGCAAAAAAAGAAATGTCCCCTGACTTTCAACTGTTTTTACTTTCAGTAGACTTAATGTGTAAATATTTGTATGAACACTAAAAGAGTCAACACCATAAGACATAAACTAAAAATGTTTCACAATGTGTCCCTGAATGAAGGGAGGCTCAAAATCAAAAGTACCAGTCAGTATCTGGTGTGGCCACCAGCTGCTTGAAGTACTGCAGTGCATCTCCTCCTCATGGACTGGACCAGATTTGTCAGTTCTTGCTGTGAGATGTTACCCCACTCTTCCACCAAGGCACCTGCAAGTTCCTGGACATTTCTGGGGGGAATGGCCCTAGCCCTCACCCTGCGATCCAACAGGTCCCAGACGTGCTCAATGGGATTGAGATCTGGGCTCTTCGCTGGCCATGGCAGAACACTGACATTGCTGTCATGCAGAAACTCACGCACTTTTTGCCACTCCTGTCTGGTCCAGCGAAGGTGGGTTTGTGCCCATAGGCGGCGTTGTTGCTGGTGACGTCTGGTAAGGACCTGCCTTACAACAGGCCTGCAAGCCCTCAGTCCAGCCTCTCTCAGCCTATTGCGGACAGTCTGAGCACTGATGGAGGGATTGTGTGTTCCTGGTGTGACTCGGGCAGTTGTTGTGGCCATCCTGTACCTGTCACGCAGGTGTGATATTCGGATGTATCGATCCTGTGCAGGTGTTGTTACACGTGGTCTTCCACTGCGAGGATGATCAGCTGTCCTTCCTGTCTCCCTGTAGCGCTGTCTTAGGCGTCTCACAGTGTGGACATGGCAATTTATTGCCCTAGCCACATCAGCAGTCCTCATGCCTCCATGCAGCATGCCTAATGCACGTTCACGCAGATGAGCAGGGACCCTGGGCATCTTTCTTTGGGTGTTTTTCACAGTCGGTAGACAAGTCTCTTTAGTGTCCTGCGTTTTTAGAACTGTGACTTTAAATGCCTACTTTCTGTAAGCTGTTAAGGTCTTAACGACCATTCCACAGGTGCATGCTAATTAATTGATTATGGTTAATTGAACATGCATGGAAAACATTGTTGAAACAATTTACAATGAAGATCTGTAAAGTTATTTGGATTTTTAAAGCATTATTGTTGAAATACACAGTCCTGACAAAGGGACGTTTCTTTTTTTGCTGAGTATATATATATATATACATATGGGTCATATACAGTATGTGCAGTGGCCCAATCATATCATTGATACCTTGCAATAAAAAGACCATGTGTACATGTAGGGTACAAAGCATTTTAAGTAGCGAGAAAAGCTCCCTGTATATTGAAAGAATTATTATTATTATTATATGACCAAAAATGCATTTTACTTCAAAAGGGAAACAAATGTGATTGCTAATACTGTGCACTTTTTTGTTTTTATGCACTTTGAGATGTGCCTAGGTAAGATATGACAAAAATGTTTATTTTGGTTTCAAAAGTGGGAAAAAAAGTATTGCTAGTACCTCAGATTGTGTTCAGTTATAGCTTTTAATTGTTTTTTATACACTTTTTGATGTGCCTGTGTCAGATGTGACCAAATTTAAAAGGGAAACAATTAATAAACATTACTTGTTTTTTAATGCGTTCATTTGTGTTGATTTAAATTTTGTCATTACCTGCTGCTTACCAGCCTCTGAAAATGTCTGACCCTGCTAAATTTCTTGGTTTGAAAATCTGACCTAACTGAATTTGTAATTAAATAGCACAGGTCTAAGCTTTGAAATCCAGGCTGAAGACTTGCTACTTTAGTCTATCATACCCTGTCTAGAGCTGCTGATTACCTGTGCATACTGTATTTCTGTTTGTTAGTCATTTGTACAGATATATAAGTAATACAGTGTTTATAAACCATTACTAACCCTCCTCTATTCTGTTTCTCTGTTCGGGTATCTTGATGTGGCCCTTAGTGCCACAGCTCTACTGCCCATGGAAAAGTCATCTCAGACAGAATATTAACCAAAAATCCAGAAAAAACACATCAGTATCACATAAAAGTTATAAATTGATTTAAATTTCATTGAGAGAAATAAATGTTTGATCCCCAAAAACCCAGCCAGAATTCTGGCTCCAACATATTGGCTGCATGCTCATGTGGCACTCAGATTACAAATTGAAAGATTCTGTGATCAGATTGGTTGGCCGGCGTTGATAGCCAGTTGGCCGAGATTTCTATGTATCTGACTTTGTCTTTGACTTTGTCTCTAAGAATTGATGGTGGGACAACCAGCCACCGAAGTTTATTTTCTCCAGGGATGCTGCTGAATGGAGTTTTTCTATTCCTCTCCTCCATTGCCCACTGGCCATAGTTCAACTACTAATTTATAATGAGGCGCTCAGGTTCTCGCTGCCTTTAAAATGGTGATTTATTTATTTTAATTCAGGAATGCCAGAAAGGCACCCAGCTTTGACTTGGCTCACGCCTTCACTAACAGAGACATGCAAAGGGCAGTTTAACCAAAATCAAGAACCTATTGTCTAAATGAACAATAAATAATGAAGTAAATACAATTAAACAAATACTGTGTACATATAAACCCACCCAAAACTCCAAAAATATTAATAAATATGTTTTAAAGATTTCTAGTAGAAAGGAGCACTCCCTAAATGAAGAAATTTTCCACCTCAGACGAAACCCCATGAACAATCAAGCACAGTACAAGAACATAAATCCAAATAAAACAGTAATCTGACGGGTGAATGGAATTATAATCCCATTGAATACCGCAGTGGTGAAAGTGATGACAATGCAAAGTACACAAGACAATTGCAATCCTGCTGGCTTCTTATTACTCCCCTTTAAATTTTGTGACACAATTTGTTTCTCCCAGCAACCCATACGGCAACAATTGAAGCTGCCCAATGGGGTAGTACTGCCGAGGATGCTGGGATTTGTAGTCCATTTAAAGAGTGCCACTACAAATTAATGGACTAATATTGTTAGTTTCCATTTATGTTAATCAGTTTCTACTTTGTTTTCTTATTAACAAATCTGTATCTTTATATGTACTAATTCTGTATTTAATAACTAATATAACCTATTTTTGCATTTGGTTCACAGAACTCTGCACCGCACCTGGTGAACAGCGCTATACAAATACAAGTTGTATTCTATTTGTCATTTCTGCTTTTGTTTTTTTTAATAAATTTCTCTCCACCTCAAATTTTATCTTTTTGTCTTGCCGTAATTACCGCTGGCACTTTTCAGACTTAATTCTAACCTGTAGCGTGCCACTTCTTCTATTTTTGTGGACTACACTGGTAAATTAAATGGCCTCATATAAGTAACCTAATGGCTGCCCGTCTCTGTTTCAGCACCCCACACGGTTTTAGAGTTGAACACTTATTATCCTCTCTCTGTTGACTCTCCTTCCAGGTGAGCCGGTGTTTGTGCTTCTGTATTTGGTGACTCTAAATTGATCTTTCAATGGACTGACACCCCAGATCCCAGTGACCCTAATCTGGAATAAGCGAGTGCTAGGATGGCAAAATAGCAATGGTGTTTTTTTTTTTTTTGTCATGTTTCTTGTTCAAAATGTTCTAGCAAATAGGAAAATGAATAACCAACAAACAATAAGCTGAATAACATTTTGTTTTTTCATCAAACTGTCAAACTTTAAAACTCTATTCCACTGTTTTCAGAGCCTTTCTATAGTGTCTTCCGCTCCAGAAACAGCGGTTAATAGAAAGGTCTCCATGGCAACGATGCCCAACACTAACAATTACCTGTGTGCTACTGACGTCACACATCATCCCTCTACTCTATGTGAAGAGGTAAAGCTCTGTTTTCATATCACATTTGAATAAAATCACAGGCGATCAGAGCAATCTAGGCATTCAAATGCGAGTGCTCAATTAGTGTGTCTGATCCATTAATAATGGCCATGAATACAGGCACGTTTACTTTGCTACAAATTTCCTTCCCGCCTGTCACAGCAGGCATTCCATGCATCATGTCACTTATGTGAAAAGCATGCCGAGGTGAGAGCAGGAGCACAAAGGCGGAAAAGTGAGAACAAAACAGTGGGGGACTAAACCGTCACGGGCAGCCTGAATTGGCCTATTCTTCCCTGCATTGCTGATAAGGCGGCAGCGTGTTTTCCTGTCCATTTTAAAAGGGGCCCCTTTTGTTAGCGTTCTGAAATTGAATTCCTGTTACAAATAACAGTTAATTATTTTAATTTTTTAAATGTGTAAAGAAAACATTAAAACGGTCCTACACCCACAATAAATCCGAAATTACATAAAAAATCATATGAGTGCTCCAAATCACAGTTCATTAAAATAGCAAGAACTCTTCCACAGTATTAAGATTTAGTATAGAGCAGCACAAGAGGAGACCCTTCATCATACTATATGTCGAGTTAGAGCAAGTCTTCTCAAATAAGGGGACACAATGCAAGAACCAGCACTGGACAGAACGTCCTCCCGTGTCAGGCCACAGTCAAGTGCGCCCCTTGAGACAGTTACACGCAGCTTCGTTCATATTTCTGGTCAGCCAAACTGGTCACCTCTTCTAGGAATCCATAGAAACAAAGGGAAACCAACCAGTCCCACATATAATGCCCCTGTCCCATTGGAGTACCAAGCAATGGGAAGTGCTGAACTACAAGTCAAACCAATTTACACAGTGTCCCCTTGCTGATTTCCTCTATTAACTGCAGATTTTTGACACTGATGTGGACTCACTTTTATTCTTTGGATTGTAGTCTTCCTACGGACTCAATTATACTTCAGATTCAGGTCACAGACGGACGACTAGAAATTCAGCTTAAGAACTTTCTGATAATTGTTTTAATTATGGCAAGTCATCAAGGTCCTGTAGCAGCAAAGCATTCCCAACACAATGCCATCACCATGTTTAATTCTTGTAGTGATTGTGGAGTGTTTTATCTAATTCATATTGAAAGTCATTAAATCCATGTCTTTCAAATGTTACCATTTTTGTACCATCTGTTCTTAGAAAGCTCCCCAAGAAGGGTTGGGGATCATCCAGATGTTTATTGTTACATGAAAGTTGAGCATTTATGTTTCTTTAGGTCAGCAATGGTTTTGCCTTGACACACTCCGATGAAGCCTACTTTTGCCCATGTATCTACTGAACAGATTGCTCAGTAAGGTACACTGACCCTTACTGGAGCAAGATAAGCCTGCAGATCTTTGGATTTTCTTACACCGCATCTTTGGACAAATATTGGTCACCCCGGAGAATACTCACTACTGTCCCACATGTGTTCCATTAATTTTCTTCTGATTCTGTTGTGGTTTTGGGTCTGCCAGTCTTGTTCCTGTCATTGTTTCCTCCAGTTTCCAAGTTTCTTTGGATGGTGTAGGCAACTGCACTCACTGACACCTTGGCTTTCTTTGCAATTTCTCTAAAGGAAAGACCTACACTTTAAAGGGATACACTGTGATGGTCTGTCCGTCTATCTTTGTTGGTCACCTTTTTCTTGCCATTATCATAGCAATATACAGTCCACATAATGCTTCCAAGCGGAGTATCAACACCGTTTCTCCCAAGGCTGCTTTTATACAGAGGGTTTGTAAGTAATCAAAAAAAGTGGAGCAATTGCACATATTGTTTGCTTCAACTTTCAAGGCGTAGTTAACTTCCATTGCTGCAGAAAGGCTATAAGTTGTCAACCTGCTACTTATGCTCTGGAAAGGGTCATTTTGTATATAAAATTATATAAAATGATAATGAGTTTAATTTTTTGCTGCTCTTTTTCTTACAGTTTACCACTTGTATAATTTCAAGTTATTCACTGAACTCCTTATATATCTCTATTATAAAAGGAAATCCTGAGACAAGACTTTCTCTGAGATAATTTCAACTTATGCGAGAGATAATTTCAGGTCCCGCGAGAAGAGACTTTTTGCCAAGAGATTTTGACAAGTCCCGCACTCCTTTACAAACATTTACAACCACACCCACCATCCAATCACTTCTCATTCGTGTGAATGCTATTGTCAGACACAGTTCCTGCGCTCTCAGCTCCAAGCGGGGTTAGAAATAAAAGACAAAGTGTAGAAGACAAAGTAGAACATCGTAAAGAGGTTCAAAAATGTTGGCGCAATACACATGCAGAGCAGGTTAGAGATTATGAAAGTACTAAAATTCAAAAGTCTCCAAAAACTTATAGTAAAGATTGCATTAGTGCTAACAAATGGAAATTATTACTCGGCGAAATAACGGAACAGTGAAAAGAGACCGAATATATGGACATAGTTGATATGACAGAACTATGTAGATATTGTTCGGCTTTAAACTTTAAGTCGGAGACTTGTAGATCATCTAATTCATATTTCCATCAGGGAAAAGTAGTGTTTCTTCCCAATGAAGAGGCCTATCTGCAAGAATTAAAAGATTTGTTGTTTGGTGAAAGTGAAATCCACATATGCAAGCAGGGGTTGGTGAGCAGGGGGCAGAGCCCCCTAGCTTCAATAAAAATGGAACAAATATTAATGTTCTAAAACTTTTGACCAGCAGTGTGTATTAAACATGTTGAATCATATGGTAAGTGAACAAGAATTGTGTGACTCGTTCATTGGTGGTGATTTAATTCGCAAATCAAGTCAACGAGAATTGTGCACCTAGAGTTTGAAATAATTCATCCCTGTTGGGTATCTAATTATTTCGAACTCTAAAAAATCAATGAATGATACATGCCCTTTACAGTAAATAACTCATAAAAAGGTGCACATTAAAGGAAAGTTGTAAGCAAATTATTGTTAGTAGTTAGAATGACTATTTTCTTAAGGTTCAATCTAGTGTTATTCATTTTTTGAAAGTACAAAGATCAATAAACATATTAGTCTAATATTATCTGTATATATGCTGTTTAAAATAATTCTGCTACAAACTGAATGAAAGAAACAATTGTTATATTCTAATACACTATACACTGTTGCCATATTGTGCTAATATGAGGAATGAGAGAATCCTTAGTGTTACGAGTTCTTGTTTGCCGGTAATAATTCAACTTGCACACAAGAGAATCACCGAAGAAGTGAACAAGAATCACGAATCAGATTTACGGTACATGCACATGTGCTTTAATGATCTGCCAACTAAACGATAGACAGTGACAACATCACATGTGTGCTACAACACTCTTGTTGAGCTCTGCTGAATCGATTCGTTCATGTTCGCAAATCAAATCACTTGTCGTGTATGCACTTTAGAGGTCAGCAGCACCACTCTCTTGACATGAGGGGGCACTGTCACTGATGGTGTTGTTTCTGTCCACCCACAGCTCTGAGAAACCACCGATGGGGGCAACTGACTCCATCCCTTCCACTCCACCGACTGCAGCTGAGACACTCCCAGAAGGAGTTGCCTCATTTTGAGATGAGAAGACTGCGAGAGGGAGCTCCAACCTGATCCTGTGATCGCTCAACAGAGTCTGACTCTCCTTTCTGCTAAATAGGCAATACGGCCTGCTTCTGTTTGAGTTTCATTTCCTCCACCATGCATGTGTTTATTTTGGTGGACTGTTTCCTTTTTATAGATTGAGGGCCCGTAGGAAAAAAGATTGAAGTAAAATGACAAAAATCATAGAAGACGGAAACAGATGAGAGAGAGACAGAGGAATTGGGAAAACTACAAAAAGGACAAAAAAAGGACAAAAAGTAAAAACAGAAGTGTAACGTGTTCATTGGCTTCTGATGCTACTGGAGTCCCTTCCTTGTACTGCACTATGCCAGTTAATAACTGGAGGAGATGTTGTCAATGTTATAAAGTCCTAAAGAAGTGAGCCGTCCACTCTCGGCACAGCTATCGCCCCCGATAACCCTTCCAGTGAAGTGCACCGCCTTGGCTTTTTCCCTGATTGGTGTTCACTCTCATCATTTTACAGTCAACCCGTCTATGATCTACACATTTTCAAGGGCTGTCTTCTCCATGAATGTGTCCATGACCTGGAGATCTATCCTAGGTAACCCTGGCCCTCTATAAAACTCACAGGACCCACTGTATTCATTACTGGTCTGCGTTATTTTTGTGTTTTGCTTTGCAGCTGGATGTCTCCCATGCCACCTTCTAAGTCAGGAATTTGTTTTTAGGAACCAAAACCAAATTTCACTTTTCTTGCAAAACAAAATTTCAATTTAAGAAATGACTGAATCATTTACTGTGACCGTTTTCCAGCCTACACACAAAGGAAACAGGTTGCAATGCCCCACGCGTTACAAAGAACAGGCGCTTTGATCTTTTCCCTCTGCCACCTGGCTGATTGCACGCCATTTCAAAAAACACTTGATGCTTGTTGAAATTCACAGACGTCTTTGTTTATCTAATGAATCTGCTTTGACATCCAACATGTTTTAATAAGAAGACGCATTACCTTTCTTTGAGCTCCATCTTGCCAACACCCACCCTCTAGCACCTTGTCCACCTCAATGTGTTCAAGGGCGGCCCCTTCAGCCTCGACATTCAAATACAAACTGAAGAGCCACCCTCAAGGATGTGCTTCATCTTTCTCCGTTTTATCTTCAGAAAGACGCACTGGAGGGTGAGGGGCACCAGAACAGAAAGAGCAGGGGTCAGATTGGTGAGGGGGTGGCATGCAAACAAGGGAAAAGGAAACATAAAATGGAAGGAAAAGGGTAGGAGATTTCTCAAGGAATCGAGGTGGAGGGAGGTAAGAAGGCTAGCGAAGTGGCAGGCGACTGCTGGGGTAGGACGCAGAAGGAAGACAGCAGCTAGTCAGAGTGTTGTTTTTAACACTAAGGACAAGCATGTGCTCAAGTCAAACTCTGGCATGTCATAGGCAACACACATTTCCTCCACTCCGCCATCTCCTGCACACAACATGCAAGTTTACCACTGAAGTGCCGCCCTACGCCCAATTCAGAACCTGAGAGAACTTTAAGGCGGAATTCTCAGAATAGACACATGGTGCTGTCCCAGACCAATTCCACATCCACATCAAGCAACTAGAAAATTGCAGTGGTTTACTGGAAAAAACTTGTACGACTTCCACATAGACATGGGGTCGAGACTCAAAGTCAATCTCCTGGAGCTGTGAGGCAGTGGCACCCACCAAGTGTATCTTTGTGCCACACCTGGCACACTATAGCACAGGTAACCCGATATGTGGAACCATTAAACTCACGGTTGTTTGATATTTCATGTATGATGTTTTCAGCACTCCATCAACCCCCCCACGCTAATTCCAGATTAGCCAAGAAAATGTGAACACGCTCCAAAATCAAAGGACAATTAGGCAGTGAGGGTTAAGAGGTGAGCTGCTTATTTAATTTTATATTCTTATTCTCGCTTTATATTCCTGAAACAGTAAGCAATCAGGGAACTCAGCAGGAGTCCAATCAATACCAAAAATGTCTTTTTTTTTAATGCTTATAAAATATACAGAAAATGGAAACATAGAAAGCAGAAAACTGTGACATGTGAACACGTGACATTTGAACACTGAAGAAGTTAAGCTCCTGGCACATATGACAAGGGCTTGCCAGTGGTAAAGTGGGCATCATGAAGGGAAAAATACACAGAAGGCCACACCACTGAAGCTGGCAGAATACCTGGATGAAGAAAGAACAGTAAGGTATTGACAGGTTAGCCAATGGCACCAAGGAGTCCTGAAGGACAATATATATAAAAGAAGGAAGCCAGGAAACATAAGAACAGCATGGGAATCCTGGCTTTTAAAAAAAAAAAAGGACAAGGATCTTCTTGACTGTCTTTTTGTTCCATCCATTATCCAACCCGCTTTATCCTAACTACAGGGTCATGGGGTCTGCTGGAGCCAATCCCAGCCAACACAGGGTGCAAGGCAGGAAACAAACCCCAGGTAGGGTGCCAGCCCACACACACACACACCAAGAACAATTTAGAATCGCCAATGCACCAAACCTGCATGTCTTTGGACTGTGGGAGGAAACTGGAGTACCCGGAGGAAACCCACGCAAACATGGGGAGAACATGCAAACTCCACGCAGGGAGGACCCGGGAAGTGAACCCGGGTCTCCTAACTGCGAGGCAGCAGCACTACCCACTGCGCCACCGTGCCGCCCATGTCTGTTTGTTATTTATTTTAATTTCTAGAACAGATCAGGTCATAAACTTTTGAATAAGACAAAGATTAAGTTTCTGGCCCCACTGGTTTGTGGGTAATCACATGAAAGACACACAGACAGACTGACCTTAGCATGTTTTTTATATATATATATACACACACACAGAAGATTTACTGGATTGGATCATTTCCAATATATTCTGGTGCTTTCTTTGGCAATACAAATGTTATATATAATGTTACTTAAAACACTGGAGGCACAGGTTTAAGATGGTCTGCTACTTTGATCTTCCTCTATAGGGCAGCTGCACTTGCTTAGGGTTCTGTGCGATTGTGAATGTAAAGTATGGTGCTATGCACTAGGATCAGCAGCAAAGCCGGGCTTGATGGAGCACAGGTTTAGTCCAATGTTACGAACTAACCACAAGATGAACTTCTCTAAGTGCAGTAGTGTCAGTTCATTAATCGCTGGGGGCTTCCTTATACACACACCTACACTGGGCCCATTTTGAGTTCTGTAAACTTAAAACACACAAATCTGGGGAATATAAAAAGACAACCAGAGTATCCAAATACAAAAATCTCACACAAATAGGGAGATGCCAAATATAAAAGGACTGAGGAGGGCTTCCTTTTGAAGCTGTGAGCTCACTAGGACACACAGGGAAAAAAAAGCTTTCTGTTTGAATGCCAGGTTTCTCCACTAGATGGCAGTAATACACATAAATAGCAGAGCTTCTTTTAAGTTAAGTTGTGTAGTGGATTGAAATATTACAGTGCAATGGAACACAAAACGATTAAAATCCACTTTCCATTACATATGTATACTTACTAAGAGCTCTCGGAGTACAGATCAAGTTTGGAAATAGTACCGAGTCTGTTTGCCATTTTGAGAACCTGCCTTATCAAGAACTTTGGCACTGGGACTTTAAAACAAATTTAATGTGCTGTGTAATCCCCCATTGCCCCCCATTGTCTAAATGCATGGCTACAACACCTACTCTTCTGTGAGCTAAGGTTATCATATATAATAATTAACAATAATTGATTAACATTTAACTTTTTTTTTTTTTCAAAAGTTGTTGTTCATCGTGGTATGCGTTTACTGCACGTCTGTTGATTTTCAGTGTTTCCTTCTTTCTACTGTACACTGTACAATAAAACACGGGGGTAGTGATGTGATGGTGTGGGGATGCTTTGCTGCTTCTGGATCTGTAAAGCTTGCCATTACTGAAGGAATCATGAGCTCTGCACTTTACCAGGACACCCTTCAGGAGAATGTCTGGCCATCTGTATGCGACCTGAAGCTGAAGCATACCTGCGTTATGTACCAGGACTAAGACCCAAACACAAAGGGCAAGTCAGCAGCTTAATGGCTCATAAAAAACAAAATTGAAGTTCAGTAGTGGCCTACTCAAAAGTCCTTAATTTAAACCAATAGACACATAACCAGCAATGAGCACTTCACACTTGTAAACCTACCAAAGCGTCTGAATTAAAGCAGGTCGACAAAGAAGAATGGACTAAAATTCCTCAACGGCAATGTGAAAGACTGTTATCAAATTACAGGAAGCATTTAGTTGAGATTATTGCTGAAGTATTGAAAAAATGGGGACAATTACATTTTCACATGGGTAATGGGGTGTTCAATAACTTTGCTCTTTGAATAAAGAAAGTAATGGTTTAAAACCTGTATTCACACAGGCTGCCTATCTCTAATACTGCATTTTATCTAAAGGTCCGAGGCCACAAAATATGCAAAAATAGAGAATATAAGGCATATTTTGGGGATGTGGAACTGAGTACTAGGGGGGAATAACCCATTCAGATACAACCTCCACACAGGCAACAACACAAACCTAGTTTTGATGTAAAAGGCAGAACCAGTCCAAGCGGTCTCACCTAGAAATGAAGAGCAAAAATAAGGTAAGACGAGACAAAAATATCGGATGCCACTCATGAAATCACGTAATTCTACACCGGACTCGAATGAGCAAAATCAATCAGTTTACGCCACAAACTCCACCACCTCTCTGCCTTTGGATCCTGTCAAACAAATTAAAAAATATTCCATTCAAAAAAGCAGTAGGAATTCAAAGTACATTACTTACAGTAGTTGAACTCCATTATTCCAGGAGTGATTTGACAGCAAACACTTCTGTTATAAGGAAACAGACTCCACGCTTTGCCAGTGGACTTTTGAGTGGGTGTAGTGTAATAATTAGAGGTTCCGTTTTGCTCACCCTTAACAATAGTTAATATGCTTTGCTAACTTACGAGCTTTTCAAAACATTCCAAGAAGTGTTTTTGGTATCCAGAGGGTCACTCTCAATATCTCATAATCACGGCTTTTATTTGCACACCAATATTATGTTATTCAATTAAAATATGTACTATAATAATCTCCACTGAACCACAGCAATGCAAGCTTTAGACTGAAGTATGATTCATGGTTGTTGAAAATTACACTTGCAGAAAAAAATACACCTTTTCTCAATTCTGTGTTGTTATACATTGTTGGAAATTAATGAGAGATCTCCGTTTCATGGCCCACCCAGGAACACCAGATTAATGTAGGAAATCAATGAGGGGTTTCCGTTTTGTGCCCACCCAGGGTCAACATCTAAATGAAGGAAATGGTGTATGAAGTCTGATAATAACATCAATCAATTCTTTAATTTAGCAAATGCCAGTAATCCACCTTAATAAAAAGGACAAGTGTCAGTATATCTGTGTGTCCATCCAGTTGCTGTCTTTATTATATGGCATTTGGTATGAGATTAGCAGTGCTAATATTTGTGCTGCACCATCTGTTGAAAAGAAAACACAATGCATTTTATTACTACATGCATTACAAAATAGATTCCAATACATGGTGCCTTGCACATTTTAATGTTGAATACCCCAAACAGAGAAGACAGAAATCTGCTCATCCACCTTAGTGAAACAACGAGTGTCTATGTGTGTGCGTATGTGCATCTGTGTGTTCATCAGGTTGCTAGGATTAGGAAGAAAAATTTTAAAATAGGCAAAATATGTAGAAGGTTGAAAAAAAAAATCAAACATGATAATAAATATACCAAATAAGGGTCTAAATCTATGAAGATTGGTCTTAAATGCATATTCTGTGGTCTGACATGATAGATATTTTATTAATCCCAAAGGGAAATTCAAATATTCCAGCAGAAGCTTACTGATAGAAAACAATATTAAAGAGTAATAAAAATTTAGGTAAAACAGACAATAACTTTGAATAATGTTAACGTTTACCCCCCAGGTGGAACTGAAGAGTTGTATAGTGTGGGGAGAAACGATCTCCTCAGTCTGTCAGTGGAGCAGGGCAGTGACAGCAGTCTGTCGCTGAAGCTGCTCCTCTGTCTGGAGATGATCCTGTTCAGTGGATTCTCCATGATTGACAGGAGCCTGCTCAGTGGCTGTTACTCTACCACGAATGTCAAACTGTCCAGCTCCGTGCCTACAATAGAGCCTGCCTTCCTTACCAGTTTGTCCAGGCGTGAGGCGTCCTTCTGCTTTATGCTGCCTCCCCAACACACCACCGCATAGAAGAGGGCACTCGCCACAACCATCTGATAGAACATCTGCAGCATCTTATTGCAGATGTTGAAGGACGCCAGCCTTCTAATGAAGTATAGTCGGCTCTGTCCTCTTTTGTATAGAGCATCAGTATTGGCAGTCCAGTCCAATTTATCATCCAGCTGCACTCCCAGGTATTTATAGGACTGTACCCTCTGCACACAGTCACCTCTGATGATCACAGGGTCCGTGAGGGGCCTGGGCCTCCTAAAATCCACCACCAGCTCCTTGATTTTGCTGGTGTTCAGTTGTAGGTGGTTTCAGTCGCACCATTTAACTAAGTCCTTGATTAGTTCCTATACTCCTACTCCTGGCCACTCCTGATGTAGCCCACGATAGCAGCGTCATCAGTGAACTTTTGCACGTGGCAGGACTCCGAGGTGTATTGGAAGTCTGATATATATAGGCTGAACAGGACCAGAGAAAGTACAGTCGCCTGCGGCACACCAGTGCTGCTGACCACAATGTCAGACCTGCAGTTCCCGAGCATGGTAGTGATTTTCTTGCACTCATCACAAAAACAAGATAAAGTGTGCATACCAGGCGATAAGGCGATTGCTAGATAAAGGGGAGGGGTGTTTGGCAGTCACAACTTTCACTATATTGAGTCTTCCTGTGAAGAAAACACAGTAATGTGCACGATGGTGTGTTTTCACTTACAAAATATGCAGCTTATCACATTTTTAAAAAATACATTGCACTCCATAGAATTGCCTTTACTAGTGTGGTATGGATTTCGAGCTTTGTGCAGCTGTGGAAATGAACACAGGCAAACACAGTAGTGGGAACAAAGTTTTAGGAAGTTTTCCTCGTTTTCCACCCCACAAATACAAACAAAAAAAAAAAACTCTTTAGTGAGTTTCATATTTTGCAAGTGAGAAAAAAAACTGAAAAGCTATACAGGAAACAAAACTTGCCTGTTCTGATCATCACTAGTCATTGTATTACATCCACATTTCATTCACAGTAAACAGTCTTTGAATTTCTCCCAGTCAACTGACCAATAATCATTCTCTATAGTGTCTGATATCATAATACTTATGAGGTGTCAGGAACATGTTCTTAGTGTAACATCATCATTTGATAATCTTCTCATGTGCTTTTTTTACTTGCTTACATATTTTAATCATTTTACAAGTTTGCTTTTCATGGGTGCTACCTTTTTTTTTTTTTTTTAAGGAAATCATATACGTGAATTTATAAAAGGCCGCCAACATGGACTATGCAGTGTCCAAAGTTCAAAATAAACTTTATTAAATACTTTAAGAACAAGTACATTACGAAGAAAATGCCTTTTGTTTTAATCCCTGCTTCATTTCACTCTGAACTGTTACTACTGATCTAACATCTTCTGTACCAACCAATTGGCTAATGTCTCTATCATTCATACCATGATATCTAAAACTATGAATTTCAGGTCTATTTTATGACATGCATTTCACCTGTAGCATATTACGTTGACTGGTCTTGGTATAGTTTGACTAGGCAAGACTGAATGTCTAAGGCCATATTACTCTGTGCTGTAAGAAATTTAATGATAGCATACTTAATTTTGCAGTTTTTAGCATCCAGGTTAACTTGGTTCTGAAAGAAGAAAGATACTCTAATATATGTAAGTATATTATTCCAGCAGAGGTGCAAATTGTGTCTTTGCTAAGGTTTCTTGCAGCAGGGATGTTCAAAGAGAACATACAGACCTCTCAGTATTACCACAACCCCAATCTCTGGTGAAACTTGCTTGATTTTGTTCACATTCTTCATTGCTCACCACTGTTACAGACAAGGGGCATTTCATAAATCATTTGTTGGTACTTCTAGGAAATAATTCTACATTCAGATTTAGGATCATGCTACATATTTTTAAATGAGGCCCAAAAACTTTACATTTTGTTATTTAATAAAATAAAGAAATACTTGTACACTGCCTATACAATTTTAAGACAACTTACCTAAGATGTTTAAGGTTAGCTCTGTGCTACTGCTGTATGCAGCAGGTGACACTGGCTCAATAAGCACCGTGTCCATCGTAAATTATGTCTTTGTATACAGCTAGTGTTTTTTCTAACACTTTTTACTGATGAATCAAGCGAGCCATGAGACAGGTAGAAAAAATTTGTGCCAAAATGTTTAGTGAAAATTCGGGAAGCGTAACACCTCTTAGTAAACACATATCCATACACATCTAAACACAGTCATCACACGGCCATGGCTTTTTATTGTTCCCGTTCTTTCAACTGTATGCATCAAGACTTTAACAAGTTAGTCATTCACCATGTAAAATTATATTTCTTTTTTCCAGAATGCATGAGTGGTAGTAGCAATTAATCAGATTAGCAGTATTGTTGACAATGACTATTCATAACATTTTTTCTATTTGTAAAATATCAGGACCTTGTGTTCCTCAAGTGATTCCCACCATCTTTTTATTCAAATAACCATGGATCAGTCAGAAGACACAGATGGCTCCAGAAATATAGAATTTTTCACACTCTGCCAGAGTTTTAACTGAACAATCAGGAATTGAAATTCACAGATTTATATGTCCTACAAGAAACTGAACTGACAGAACATCCACAATTGCACTAACACTACTGTGTTAAATGTACCTGCCCTCCAGTCTTAATCACAGGGCAGTTAAGAAAACCAGAATGAGAACAAATATTAAATGTAACTGAGATGCTGATGATAAAGCACAGATCTTGATTTTCAGGCATTTATTGCTTAGTAAGATTATTTTAAGATTTAAAAACTGTCATGGAAAAATCTGAGCACAGTTAAAGCAAGTCACTTGTACAGAACTGCCTCTTCATTTATACTCAAACTAGCAAAATACCCGCGCTTCGCAGCGGAGAAGTAGTGTGTTAAAGAAGTTATGAAAAAGAAAAGGAAACATTTTAAAAATAATGTAACATGATTGTCAATGTAATTGTTTTGTCACTGTTATGAGTGTTGCTGTCATCAAGGATTTGATTATCATTATTTCTTTCAATCAGGTTCGTATTTGGAGGACGTGTTGTGTTCAAGTTACATTCCGTGTTTGTGAACCGTTGTAAAGATAACAGGTTTCATTCATCTAAGTGTTGAGTACCCAAATCACTACTCGTGAATCTAAGATGTTTAACAGGCATTCCCAGTATTAACTTGTGGATTTGCCTGCGAATATTTAGCGGCAGCGTGTCTAAGAACTTGTGGACAGCGTCTTGTAACGGTTGTCACATATTTTTTTTTATTGTGTGCTTTTAACTGTTTCTGCCACGTGCTTCCTTTTACAGATTATGTCCCAGTAATTAACTGTCTGTGGGATATCTCTTTAAGAAGAATTGGGGGCCAAACTACACCCGTGGGTCCTTGCTAAACGTACCATGGTGTGACGTAAGGGGAACTGACTGTAAAAAGGCAAGGAGGCGCGTATTTTGAAGGAAAAGGGAGAAAAGAGAGAAGGAGCGGAAAAGTGAGAAGGAAAACTGTATAAATAAAGAGATTGGAAGATGAATGGAAAGAAGCAGCCAGTGGTAAAGCAAGGAAGACTCCGTACTAAGGATGGCTGGGTGCACGGAGAAGGGGTGCCTGCTAACCTAAAAGGGATATTCGGAGCTCACGGCTTTACTTGTCTGTTGTGGAGCAGGCGTCGGCCATGGATGGACGCTAACGACAAGTCACCCGGGTGAGATGGACTTCATTCTTCAATAAAGGAACTGTCTCCGAGCCGGTGAGATTGCTTCTTTACATGTAAATTTAGTAAACGCATCCGCGGCGCACATCAGGATTGGTCGCTGGATTCACTGCAGACTTCCCAAGCCATGTGATTATAAACTTTTAAAACAAAGTTCAGATAAAGGACTGGGGAACGTGTGTGTCTGGGTATCTAATTTATATGTTTATATAGTTGTAAGTACATGTGAATATATTTGCGCCATTTATAAATAAGATATTCTTTCCGTTTCTTTACCTTGCTTTCTTGCATTCTTTCGCTTTGTTTCTTTTTTCAACGTTTTCTGGGTAATATAAAGTGTTTAAGGGGGTGGCAGATTATTTAGGAGTTGTATAGTTATTAAAGATTAGTTAAGGATTGTTTAAAGGGTGTTTATTGTTTTGTTTGATTTATAATATATTTTTTTTGGATTGTTTAAAGAATTGTTGGGGTGATTTTTCCTTTTCTCTTATAAATTCACAAAATCCAACTACAGCTGAGGATATGAAATTGAGGCTAAGGTTCTGTCGGTTTCTGTTCCTAATAGAATTAATTTTCCTAAGAATAGGAGATTTTTGTGTGTGGTGGGCTCCTCATTCAACTTAAGAGGAACTCGCTACAGTCTCTATTAAGTTGTGGAATTGCCTGCGAGTATTTAGTGACAGCGTCTCTATGAACTTGCGGATTAGCCCACGAGTATTTAGCGGCAGTGTCTTTATGAAGTTGTGGATTTGCCTGCGAATATTTAGTGACAGCATGTCTATTAACTTGTGGATTTTTCTGCGAGTATTTGGCGGCAGCGTCACAAAGTTGTTTCCGTTTAGCTGCATCAGAAAATGTACCACGACGTCTGACACGCCTCCTTTTTACGGTTTTCTCACAACTTGGATTGCTGCTGACGGATGGCCTTATATGGGCAGGCAGTCAATTACGTGGGAGGCATGGGGATGGGGGACGCAATATAGGCAGGCAGCCAACTACGTGGGAGGTGTGGTGATGGGGGATGCAACTCCGCCTCACACAGCGACCGAACTGCAGGCTATGGCCATATTATATATATACGGAAGTAGGATTCAGTTATGACCGTTACACGTAGAATTTCGAAATGAAACCTGCTTAACTTTTGTAAGTAACCTGTTAGGAATGAGCCTGCCAAATTTCAGCCTTCTACCTACACGGGAAGTTGGAGAATTAGTGATGAGTGAGTGAGTGAGTGAGTCAGTCAGTCAGTGAGTGAGGGCTTTGCCTTTTATTAGTATAGATTGCAAATAACTTTAAATACGGGTATGATATAGATGGATAGATTTTGTGTGACTGTGACTCTTATCAACACACTGTGAGTTAAACATTCCTGAATGTAATAAGTATGATTAAATTACCCATTTTTTTAATCAACTCATTCCACTCAGAGTCACAAGACACCCATACTATCCCATCAGCACTTTGTGCATGGTAAGAAACGACAACCCAACAAAGGACTCGCATATACCCACACTTGCTTCTAACTAGCCAAATAAAACATGCAAGGAATAATTTAAATGTAACATATGGCTATATTGTGACACAGTTTTTAAAAACCATACAACCACCCGCCATCTTAAAAGTCCAAATTTTGTTTCAAAACCAAGGATAGTGAAAATTGTTCCTTCAGTCAAGTCTTAAATGGCAATAAAAGAACAATTTCGAAAACAGCACACTATTCACAAGTCTAGGGCTGAAGCCTAACCCTGCAGCACTGGGTGCAGGGCAAGAAAACCAATGTGGTCAGGGAACCAGTCAATCATAGAGCCCATTTTCATACACCCTTTCATACACAGGTCCAATACGGAATTACCAAATCAGCCAAAACAGTGCATCCTTTTGAAGAGGAAATTATAGGAAGAACACGTTAATTATTCACAGGCAAACTGATGTTGGATTTGAATTCAGGACTCTGGGTCCATGAGGGAAAGCACCACCCATTATGCCACATTAATTTCAAAATTGATCATCAAAAATACTTTTGAATCCCCACCCACCCCCACACAGAAAAATACCAAAAAAATTTTACTATTCTTTCTTATCACAATAAACCTCTTTGTAGACACCACTGTTACCCTTGCAGATTGTAACCAGGGAGAAACATTTCAGTAACTGTATACTTGGAAAAACTGGGTTTAGAAAATTGGTTAATGGACAGAAGAGTGGGTGGATAGATGAATGGATATCCAATAAAGATGCATAGTTTAACAATGGACTCTTCCCAGACCTAGAAAATTACACACCAAGAAACACTTAGTACCCAAAACATGTTTATTAGAAACCTCTAAGAATGTCAGATCAGGCGACCCTTTAGAAGGATGCTTCAATAAACAATCTGCACTCATAATAAACAGATCAATTTCTTCGTTGTCATTTTGTGAGACAAAAGAAATCCTTTATATGCATATTTGAAATTAAAAAGCCAAACTGTCAGACGATGACTGTACTTAAAAATACCTTGCTCTGTTTAAAATACCTGCATTTCAAGTGATACATCCAACTGTGTATTCCACCTTCTCTCTCTCTCTCTCAAGTGAAGGGAATGCATCTTGTAGCTGCAGTAAATACCCAGGCCACTCACTCTCTCTAATCATAGAGCATATTAAATAATCACAGATACACAATTATTACAGTTATTTACAAAAACAAAAGGCTCAACAGTGAATTAAGTGAAGAGAATGTCTGTGGTAAAGATGAACAATATTTTTGTAAGAGCCTTAATACTTGCAATTTTTATTCTTTGGAAGGGAAATTAACAATATTTAGATTTTTCAGTGCAGCTGCAAGTAAATTTTGTCTAAAATAATATCCATAAAAAAAAAGAAAGAATGTCACAGTAAGGGAATACATTATGCATGTAAGGACCCATGGTCAGATAATGAAACATCTCAAAATACCCTGAAAATAATGTCTGCCAAAATTAAGAACATAACCCTGAACTGCAAGCTGTGCGTCTCAAATAGGACTTCTCAAAACAAACAAAAAAAAACAAAAAAAAAACACTCCACTGCAGCAATGCTGTTTCAGTAGTCTTCGGCCATTATTAATACACAGAGTGCAGACCAGCCAGTAAAAGGATGACTTCCTTGGCCCTTTCCTGAACTGTCATTATACTGCTCCCAAACATAACCAGTCTCTGTATACTGTCTGTATATATTTTGTACCACATTAGTCCTCAATTCCTGATAAAGTGATGCAGCAGTTTCTTTATATGGACCATCTACACTGGCATAGTAATGTAATCCTCTGATGGCCAGATAGTTGATATTGATCCAAATAGGCCCTCTCCAGTAAGGAGCATCATGTTCAGTGTTTCGCTTCATGTAGAGTGGATCAGATTTAGAAAGAGAGCGTAGTCCAAAAGGCGTCCAGAGTTTCTGCTCATCATGAATATCCTTGAGGATATGTTCAAGTTTGGGAGAATCTGGCTGAAGAACCTGCAGCAAGAATGGGAAAAGACTAATATATCCAAAAGCATTGACATACTGCAGTTTGGGAGCTTTGCGCACAGATCGTACAAGCCTAGCAGTGGGGAGTTGGTGCCTCGGCTGACCTGGTGGTATATAAACCTTCTCTCGTTGCAGAATCACTGATTGTGTGTGGTTTCCATAGTCAGCAAAAGCTTTTAGCTGCTCTGACCAGTGAAGTTCTTCCAAGACCGAACTATCACTTAAGCTCATGTAAGTCCTCTCATATATTTCGTAAGGTTCTCCTAACAATTTAGCAATGTCAGTCATAATCCTTGAAATTAAGGTCATCCAGCAATACAGGTCTACATGTCTTTCATCCTTTGATGGATGAGAGGCTCTTGGATAATCATCTAGGCCTGATGTCAAAGTCTTCGGATTGAGAAACAAGTCAGTATCCTTGTCACGGCCCCTCCACCTATAAGAATTTGCAACTGGCCCCAACTGTGTAGTATTGTACCACTCAAACCAAGTCTGTAGCCTAGGAAATAGTCTTTTTAGAAAATCTTTGGTCTTCTTGTCTATTTGCTTAGTTTCTAGACCTGAAGAGCCAATTAGCTTCTGTAAGGCCAAGAAGAGAGTGGGAGGATTAGCATTTTCGTTCCTTTGAATGATAAACTCAGCAGGTACCTTGCTTCGAGCCTCATCATCTAAAATCTGTTCTCGAGGAATCCAGCCCTCAACATTCATTAAATCCAGCCAGTGACCTATGGATTCTTTAGTGATATCAGGATCCCACTTATTTACAAGTAGTTGATGAAAGCCCTCATCCCACAAAAATCCTCGGGGAAAGAAGGAACGAGAAGGCACTGCAGTAAACAGAGGTCCTTCAGGGTACAAAAGAGGATATTCATTGAACTTAGACTGAACAGCTGACTGTCCATTGAAGTAACCTAATCCACCGAGCATGTTGCTCAGTGCTGCTTTGCTAAATTTTATTTGCGAAGGCGTATAACCCTTCTTCTGAAGGCCAAAGACTTTCTCAAATTTTTCGTCAAATGCATACTTCTTCTTTTCTAGCTCCTCTGTTAGCACATCTCCAGCCAGCTGATTTGGCCTCTCTTTGAAGCTAGCAGACTCAAATAATACTTCAATTTGAAAGGGAGTCTGCACAGTTACTTGATGAACCACAAAGTCACTTTCTTTCCGCTCTTCTCCTCGTTGTTTCTGCTGTTGTGGAGATGGTGGCTTATATGAATCCACAGCAATATAATGCCGCTTCTCACCTGAAGGAGAGCTGTAGACAAATCTCCCACTCAAGCTGTTCTTGACTACTTCTGTCAGCTTGTCCAGGCCCAGACTGACTGTTGTTAAGTGGTTATAGCTGAGAACAAAAAAAAGTCAACAAAAATAACAAATGCTGAGAACTTTTCTTCATCATACACATGTTAGAATGGGTATTCTAATGTAGAAACTGTGATAAACTGAATTCTAAGTAAAAGTTGATAAAACAAATCTTTACAAGCCTCAAGAAGCATATTGTATTTAAAGTATTTTTTGACAAAAGTGAGAACATGGGACACACACTTGAAAAGGAGGCTGTAGTTGAAACACAATTAACATACACCCAACACAAACCACAGGTAACATTTCTTAAAAGTAAGCACTGATTACCTTCTAAAGAAAAAATCTTTCTAGTCATTACATATGAAAGTATATCATTAATTAATCTGTAATATAAATACCTCACAATGAACTCCTGAAATGTGGAGAAAACAGGAATATAACAGGAGATTTCAACCAAATTAGGAAAGGATGATTACAGTAATCCCTCGCTATATCGCGCTTTGACTTTCGCGGCTTCACTCTATCACGGATTTTAAATGTAAGCATATCTAAATATATATCACGGATTTTTCGCTGGTTCGCGGATTTCTGCGGACAATGGGTCTTTTAATCTATGGTACATGCTTCCTCAGTTTGTTTGCCCAGTTGATTTCATACAAGGGACGCTATTGGCGGATGGCTTAGAAGCTACCCAATCAGAGCATGTATTACATATTAATTAAAACTCCTCAATGATATAAGACATGCTTCCCACGCGGTGCTTGATTGTTTGTTTTTCTGTCTCTCTAACCCTCTCTGACATTCTCTGCGCCTGACGGAGGGGGTGTGAGCAGAGGGGCTGTTTGCACAGAGGCTGTTTGCCAAAAGGATATGGACGCTCCTCTACAAAATGCCGCTTTATCGCGGTGCTTCGGCATTCTTAAAAGCACGTATTGATTTTTTGATTGTTTGCTTTTATCTCGCTCTCTCTCTCTGACATTCTCTGCTCCTGACGGCGCTCCTTTGAAGAGAAGATATGTTTGCATTCTTTTAATTGTGAGAAAGAACTGTCATCTCTGTCTTGTCATGGAGCACAGTTTAAACTTTTGACTAAAGGGTGTTATTTCATGTCTAGAGGGCTCTAATAATGTTAACAGTGTGGGAGAGGTTTTTAAGGGCTTAAAATATATAAAAATAACCATACAAACATATGGTTTCTACTTCGCGGATTTTCATCTATCGCGGGGGGGTTCTGGAACGCAACCCCCACGATCGAGGAGGGATTACTGTAAATAAAATAGTGATTTTAAGGAAAATCTGCCAGTTGAAAAATGTATTGGATTAATAAATTCTTTATTACAAAAATTATCTTTTTGCTGGCCATGTATGTCATATAAACATTTTTCCATATAGTTAATTTCATTAACCCTAGCTGAACTATATAAATATGGTATAGACAAAAATCACATTTTGATATAAAGTGTCTTTTAGGTATGGGTTCTCATGTAGTTATTTAAACGTTAACAACAAAAGCATTGCCTACCTGAGCTGTTATTTACCTTGTACAAAAAATATTTAACTATTTATGAATTTAAAATAACTATCTGGTAACATCACTGAATTTTCAATTTGTAATTGTACATGAATTAACTTCTTAAGTATATATCACTCATGATGATAGACAAATCAACACATAAGCATGGAACAAAAAGCATGTCAGTGTTTTGTATCTATAAAATAAAAAAGATCATATTTTAATTTCACATTAAACTTTTTACAACCACTGCCCTGAATCACCTTCTATAGTAAAGAAAAGAAGCATTTATTTTCCCCTCATACAGCTATCTCCTCCTTACACAAGTGATAAGACAGTAATGTACAAATCTTAAAAAACCCTTACTTTCTGAATATTTCCTAAACTTTAAATACAGCTATTTTTTTTTATTAGGAATAAAGAGTTTTTTGGTGTACACCAGTTTTTAATGGTGTCTCAAGCAAAAGCAACAAGTTTAAATTAGGCACAAAATTAAAATCTTATAAGAAAAAAAAATTCATCAGCATGTGCTTCTTTCATCAATACAAACACTTATGTACAATTTGTGATAAGTATGAAAAATGAACAGCACAATAGTGCAGAGAGCTAGCCATTTCAGTGTACTTGTACTGTAGTCAGTCACCTGATTCACACCACCACCACGTCACAGTGGGGAACTGCAGTTGTTTATTTAGTGGTTTGATGGAATTATTGAACTAAATGCATTTTTGTAAATAGTTGGTTAAATCATAATGAAATGTTACAGCATTACTGGAATTTACTAGCTAATGCAAGAACCTTCATTTGCAAAGTAAATAAAACTGTGAATGCATTTTACCGTGCCACAATAAGTTAAAAAAAAAAAAAAAAAAAAACTATATCCATTTTGGTTTTCCACATGCCACTACAATATTAAAAAATAAATCAAGTTAAAAATTTTAATTCCTTGCAAAATATTTTTAAAAGAGAATTCCAAATTAAACCAGTTAAAAAAAAAAAGATAATTAGTAACATTTTAGTTATTTTATATTCTTTAGCAAAGAAAATGAGAAAAAGGGAGGTACAAAAGCCCTCTCTACATACATACCTTGCAAACTTTTCAATTGTATTACCACCAGCAGAAGGTTTCCGAAAAGTAAGCTTAAATTGGCCAAGCTCTTCTGAGGAGCCTGTTACTGAACCAAGGCGGTTTTTCTCTTCAATGTGTGGCTGAAGTGACCCCTGGCCATCTGCTGCCACATAAAACAGTAAAGAGATCACAGGAGCCTGAGGTGAAGTGCTCTGCAGATTGTTAAAAAAATAAAATAAAATCTAACAAAGTTGCAAGCAAGTTTTTATATTTATGTACATTTTCAAACTGCCCATCTCATTATGTAATTAGACTAAAGTATTGGCAAAGAGAAATACTCACCAAAAACAGAATTATGCCCGTGTAGAAAAACAGGGCAAATTTGAGTGAAACTGTATAATAATAATACATGTGCTTGAAATATGAGCAAAATTAAAAAAAAAAAAAAATCAGGTGTTATTTAAAAATAAATATAAAATAAAGAGAATCCAAACATGTAGAGTCGTTATAAAAATAATTAAAGCCTTCACTTTCAGAACTGTAACTAATTTGCATTATAGTATGGTACAGAAGGGTATTTCGGCCAGTCAAAAAAAAAGTATTATTTCGCAAAATAATTGTGCTATTTGGCAATAATTATTGTGTTACTGCATTCTTTTGCAAACATACTGTCTGCTACAGTAGTAGATATTGTGTACATGCATGCTTCAGTCACCTAAAGAAGAAGAGAGTAAGCATATGCATAGTCAGCATTCTAGTAATAAGAACTGAACAAAAGTTCTAAGTATAAATTTAGTTTTAATCAGTTAAAGTTTAATAAGTTTACTACAGATGTTTTAGCATTGACAGTGTGGTTGTGCAAAGCTAGCATTCCCACTTCAAAGCACCAGGGTCTGCACATTCTCCCATTTGCATTGATTTGTATCAGTGTGTGCCTAGCTGGGGGTGTTTAACTGTTTTAATGCTTAATATTGGAAAAATGTAGTAGTACAGACAGTAACAAAATTCCAAATGTTACTTGCATTTTAATAGTATTGGTAGTACCAAATGAACGTCGGTACTCCACTTGTGTGACTGCAAATAGGTAAAATTACTTCAGAAGGCACAATAATATGTGATATAAATCTAAGGAAAAACTACATATGTAAATGTCTCACAGTGGTGATGATACAGCACCGTATCATAATGGCGCCGACAAGCTGTATCAGTCGGAGGAGGAGTCGATACCACTAAATGCTAGCATTTCATTGTGCAAATGAACTGCTTCTTATAAAAACAGCAAGCCTTCCCCAGTTGCATATGAATTCCAATTAGCAACAGTGAATGGAAATAAGGATAGAAAGTTACCTAAAAGAGGAATACAGAGCAAGAGTTAATTTGGCAGTCAGCACTGTCTGTACAGTATTAACAGATGTCAAAAACATCAAAAATTCTGTATGAAAGTGTTTTGTGTTCACTGCAATGGAATGTCAGTGCACAATCGCAGCACTTGTATTTATTATTCTAAAATACACACACAGAGGTCATTCAAAAAAAGAATTTTGCATGCTTTTAGACTATAGCAATTTACTAAATGGATGCGAGTTGTAATTGTTTAACTTCTTGTGTCATGAATTTCTAAAAGGAGCTGAAATGATGCAGAGATTAGACATTTTTAATACTATTTCCTACAGGCTTCACATTCATTCGCCGATTACAACAAACACATCTACAGCTGTTGCCCTGCAACCATCAATCCACTGGCGTATACAGTTTAGAATCGACGGGAAAACCTCACACACATCCGCAACTGCTCACATATGACTTTAGTATGAGAGGAAGCTGCTTATAGCAAGTAAAACCCAAAGCAAGTTTCAAATTGAGGGCTTATGTACACCATCAATGAAACAGGCTACTCCATTTGGTGATACCAAAATAAAATGCACTTAGTGTTTTAATGCTCATCTCCCCATTAATATGTCACATACTGTGTTAACAAAAACACACAACTGCTGAAACATGCAGTTAGCAATACAGGCAAAGAGAATACTCAAAGCTAAATATGAATCTGCAAAAGATAGATGTGCGTTATTCGTTTGGTATTTCAGGACAAACTAATGTTATTAGTCTAATCCCTAAAAATGTGACGAACATAGTAAATGCACACCATATATTTGTAACGCAGTTCTCTCAGTTTCGATGAATTGATAACATTTGAAATATGAAACAGTTTGACTTATCTGTGAAATATTATTCTTTTATAAGTTTTTTTTTTTTAAACCTTAAGCTTGTAATAAAACGGCTTTAAAAAGTTTGTTTAAAAGAAAATATCCTGAATTCCTCTGAATTCACCAGTTCAACAGTACAGATATAATGATGCTTGAATTTTTACTTTTAGTATTGTTCTGAAGCAGAATTTGTAAGTTACTGGAGATAAAATATTACAGAATAAATTTAGTTACGTGCACAAGGCAAGATAAATCAGGTTGTCCATGCCAATATTCTTTATAAATCCTATGCTAAAACTTCCCGAGATTATAACATTTCATAATATTCACTTGATGTTATACTGGGGCAATCCCCATTTCTATTGCAAATTAAATTCAAGTCCTGTACTGTATTTTGATGTTTATGAAGGCCATACTAGTTTACTTAAACGATGTGTCTATAACTTCTTAAAGAAAAACCTTTTTATTTATTTTTGCTTTTACTATTAGTATTTATATAATTTTATATTTTATTAAAGAAAAAAGGACTATTGTTCAGTAAAATAAGGGAGGTACTTTTGCTGTGGTATTGAATAGGTATCAAGTATCGTGAAAATCCACTTGTATTGGTATAGAATACAAAAATTCTGGTATTGTGACATCTCATTAGTAGTACTTCTCAAAGACCAAAAATGTTTACCGTAGTTGTTAATGTGCTGTAAAGACAATAACATCCATCCTATTTTTTCATTCCCAACCTGAGCCTCTGAAGAATCAGGGTATGAAAACTGATGCTGCGCCACCTGATAAAACTGTTAAAAAATACCTAAATAACTAGACTAAAATTAACTAATACTTTACTTATAATAATGCTCGTTACTGGATTGCACACTGCAAACAAACTATTTTCTGACTGCTTGTGCAAATGTGCCTGGCAAAGAACCAGCATAACCTTGCACCACGTTTGTTTCAGGCACTACGATAATCATTGGCTCTTTGTGACCCTAAACTGAGTGGATCTTAGCATATGCAGGGTTAAGTTACAGTATTAAATCTACAACGTCTGATCAGTTCTTGTCACCCAGTTGCACCTGACTAGTCTCTCCCTCACTAGTTGTCTATAGTCATCTGAAATGTGTATGCATGTCAATACTGACCACAGCAGGCAATATCTTTGTGAAATATCACAATAATTATTGTGAAATAATGCAATTCTTTTGTGTGAAAATACAACTACTGCTACGTAATGCAATACATTTTGAGTGGCAGGAATAAGCTTCTGTACTATGGGACCTTACTGTATTTTACCTATTCCAAAAAAAAAAAAAAAAACTACTTGGCCAATTTTTAGAGTCAATATTTTATTTAATAGCAACATTTCACAAATACTAGAGGTGCACCTGTCATAAACATCCATACTTGGAAAACAAAAAATAAAGATGGAAGAATGAAACATCTGACTGTTTAAATGTACTGCTTTCATTCAACATGTTAAACAACTAGTAGTTATGCATGACTGCAGCAATGCATGC
Source organism: Polypterus bichir lapradei (assembly GCA_026402145.1). Lineage (NCBI taxonomy): Eukaryota > Metazoa > Chordata > Cladistia > Polypteriformes > Polypteridae > Polypterus > Polypterus bichir. The sequence continues at coordinate 67,289,516 of JANRMT010062807.1, forward strand.
CCTTTAATAATATTTGAAAAAGTTGTAGCATTAGACTACATTTGCTTATAACAGGTCCAATTTTTACATGGGAATGTGATGAACTAGGGATACAATTTAAGTGTTGCACTTTATATGATGAAAGTCTGATGAATTTCAAATAAAGTTATCCAGAAAAAGTTTGTGAAAACTATATTAAACAACAAGGTTACAAAAAAATACATCAATCACTAAATGAAAAACTACACTAAATTTAAAGTTACAAGAACTTTATTTTACAATAAAGAGTAAATTCAAACTGAATTTTCAGTAATAGTTGGGTTACCTCCAACTGTATCATAAGATACATAAGAACAACTCTTCAGTATGCTTCATTAAGCCCAAACATTTTATAAGTAAATGTGATCAAGAAAGCTCTTAGCTATTTAAAACAAAACCCATTTACAATGCACCTGCAGTGTTTTGACTTGGTATTTAACACCAGAAACACATAACTCCAAAAAGCTTTTCTTGCAAGAGGTGAATGCAACTGTTCAAACAGTATTAACTCTATTTTTTTAATGGCTAAAGTTCATACTTATCAAATACAAAAGTTAAAGGATATGCAATTTGCCAAATAAATGTAAGTTGTACCTGCTGCTTGGCTGTAATTCTCCAGGTCCAATCTCCCCCATGGTCACCTCCAGCTCTCTTCACAAACTCTGTGGTTAATGTAAAGTCCACATCCCTAATCTCCTGAATGCCAAAACTCGTACCATCATGCATCAGCCAGCCATAACTTGGCAAGTGATCTCCCTGCTCACAATTGTGTCTAAGGTTTATGTCCAGTCCTCCAAACTGCCGCAACCACATCATCCCTGAATAAGACAGAAAGATATCTACACTGAAGAATGAGAAAAATACAGCTTTGCAGAATTAGAAACATGCTTCAGTTTTGGACTTTATCAATCATTAATAGAAATTCTAATATCAGTACCGGTACCAAGTGGAAAACATTCATAATAAAGTGTCAATATGTAAAGTTCAACGCAAATGTAATTCATATTAGAACTTAGTAAGATACTTTTTAGCAGCTATTAGATTAAATAAAGTATATGGTAGCAATTAATCATTCTGTTACATCTCCTTTGAGGTACTTTTGCCCAATCTTTTTTTTATAAAACTGCAAACATTATTGCAGATTTTTTGACGGCCCTACTTCATATCTTGCCAGATTGAATTTATTAGACTGAAATCTGGATTTCAACGTAGCCACTGCAAATAATATTTTCCTCTTGGTGCTATCTTTGGTACATCTCTCAGAACACTTAGGATCAATGTATTAATGGAGAATGTTAAAATTGTTCGATGTTCTGATAAATAGTTCAACATGACTCAGAATCTATGGTTTCCTTAACAATCACACCCTGTCTAGTACCATGAACAGAGGGGTAGCCCCAGACAATAACACACCCACTACTGCATAATGACGGGCACAGTAAGTTGACCAGCAGACTAGGAGTTAGAAATTAAAACTCAGTGTGTTCTGTCCAAAAAACATAATGATCAACCTATAAATGGAGCTTACAATAGCAGTGCTGTTGTGACTTATACAAGTCAGAAGTTAGCACAACAGGCAAAATGAAAGAATCTAAAATACCCTTCATAAACAGTTGTAACATGGACAGACCTTTAACCACACCAGAAAAATAAATGCAGAATTAGTTTTAAAGAGAAAATTGTTAATTCATGTTTTTCCCCACCCAGATCCCTAATAAAAGAATTTATATAATCACATCAATTTCTAATTAGCACTAATATTTTGCTGAAAAAGGAACTTTGTGAACTTCTGCAACTGTGAGGCATTTATTCAACATATCTATATAATTTGGAAGAATCTAGAAAATTCAATAAAGTACTAGGATTTATTTTATTCACCATGTTTGAATTAATCTAAGGACTCCTATTTAGAACTTTTTCATTTGCTTATTAGTAATAAATTTGTGGTTATATGTCTATATGGGCACCTATGAGTAAAACAGCCAGAACACTTCTATCAGCACTGCAATGACGAGCTGCATTTAAAAACGGATGTAAACTCATTTTAGAGTTTGAAACAAATATGAGACTATTGATTAGGGTTTTGTGGTATACAATAGAAGTACTGAAAAAACCCAAAATTTAAAATGAGACTGTGACAGCATTTTAATGTAAGATTTCCCCTCAAACTACTCCTGGGGAAAAACATACTTAGACATGATGGACTGTAAATGAGACTTCACAGGGACACATGACAAAGCCCTCAACTAACTTTATTACTTTGATGCACACAAAATGCTAGTGTATAGTGTGGCATGATGGTACGGTGTACCAGAGAGGCTTGGGTATGGGGTTTGGCAGCTAATCAGTTACTTTCTTCAGAAACGGTGCAAAAAAAGTTCCAGTGTTCAAAAACTGGTATTAATATTAAAGTTCAAATTTCAGGACTGATTCAACACTACTATCATCCACCTGTTATTGAATCTGGTATGCTAAATTTAGCATCAAGTTCATCCATTCAACATCATGCATAAGGCAGGGACTAACCCTGGATAGGGAATTAGCCCACCACTGTGTACAAAAAAAAGGGTTAACCTAACAATGTCCAAAGCAAGATTTGAACCTAGGACTCTGGAACTGTGAGACAGTAGCACTAACTAATGTACCACCATTCCTCCCAATGTATGCTTATTTTTGCATCTCTTCTACTAAGTCATCTTTGGATCTACTGCAAATGTTCACTTTTAGCTAATGTATAATATTACTCATGCATCAAATTTCATACACACTTTTTAAGCCTGCAACTAAATAAAAGAAAATGAGCATACCTGTTACAATTGATCTGGGACTCCGAGTTTTCATTCCAAAATAAACCTGAGGTCTATAGGAGCCCCAGAATCGCTCTGGACACACCGCAGCTGAAGTACCATTTTCATCTATAATTTTCGGTGAAGGGTGAAGAGTGACGATTCTTTTCGCCAAATAGGAACGCATATACATGGCATAGAAGAACCAAACCAGGCTAAAGATGCAAAGTCCTATGGAGATATTGATAAAAATCTTGGCAATATCTGGCTTTTTCTTCTTCTCTTTTCGATGTAAGATTGAGTTGGTAAAGTCCTTTTTTTTGTCTTCCTTTCCATGAGGAATAAAGTCACCGACATCTTTACTGCTGTTTGGGACAATCCGTCTTCCATGCCTTTGTCTGCCCATAATTCTCTTTAAGACCTGTAATGGTGTACAAATGTTAGTGCATAGTCATCTTCTGAGAACACCTTAGAAGTAATTTTTTTGTAGCAGTTTTGGCAGAAATGTCAGGAAGGAAAAAAAAAACAAAAAAAAAAAAAACACTTTCTTACTTAAAAAATGTTTGAATAAATATGAAGATAAATACGAAGACTATGAGCTCAAACCTATCCTGAATACCTCAAGATTAGTGAATATGTTTTAATTAATAAAACAAATCAACCTATCCTAAAACTATATCCATATTTATATTAGGCAACATTAAATTTAAACATTCAATATAATAACAATTTCAGATTTTTGAACACAATGGGGATGATCTTATTAGGACTAGGGCTATTATATCAAATATCACTATTCGTATACAATTCTAATGTATTTTCAAAAGTTATAGAAAAAGCAGAAACTGACAATCTAAAAACATGGTTGCTATTATGTTGGACTAATTTCAACACTGTGTTAATCTAAACAAGCACCATGCACTACTGCAGATCTGTTTTTGCACATTCCTTTCACAAAAAGGCTTTCATAATTTTTAATAGTCAGTTTGTTGCATCATTAGTAAAACAGGCAACTTTGTGTTTCTTAAACATTAGTCCTTCACAACACATTTGAATGGCAGAAAATTTATTCACAAAACATACTTCATATATGCAAGATGATTTACAGGAATGTCTCAAACTGCTCGCCATCATGTTCAACACATGTACCATATGTGGCACATACATTGTCCACAAAAAATGTGTAAGTATATACATAGCAGTATCATTAGTGTTAACATAATTTTGACTCACCCTGTATTTTCACTTGTTATTCTGCTTTCAGATGTACAGATTTTCTAGGAACAGATTTATAAAAAAAAAAAAAAAAAAAAAATCATCACCACCCCCCCAAAAATGCTGTTTTCTTTCTGATTCCTTTCTGGCTCAGTTTTGAACCAAGAAACCTAACTTACTGTCATTTCATGCTAAAAGTGATATACATCCACTGTAACCATGCAACATGTGGATTTATTTCTCATTAATGACAACAGAAAATACACACCATATTTCTGATTTTCCTAATGTTACTATAACAACTTTAAAAATAATATTAAAGAGCTCTTTCAGTGTCAACAATGTTCATTAAGCAACCTGTTTCTTGTTTCAAACAATGAGGAGCAATGAGAAAAAATAGATCACCTGTATTACATTTTAATATTTTAATACAACAGTAAGGGTGGTGAGTGAGAGAGAGAGAGAGAGACACAGAGAGGCTCAGTTGAGTACCAACCCTTCCGTTATTCCCTGACCACCTATCTATGCCAGTGGCACTCAACAGACATCCTGCTCTATAAAGTATGGTCCTGCTCTACTTAACTATAGTCTGTTCTTTGCTTTAAAACTTTCCTCTGTAATTTTTTTTTTTATGTTTACCGATGTATGCAAAAACTCACTTTAAGCTGGTGAATGTGGAGGAAATAGTTGTAAAGAAAAATTAGGTACATTCAATTGTTTCATCTGAGAAACATTTACAGACTGGCAGTGCCTACATTTATATATAAAAGGCAAATGGGCAGTGACATTGTGTCATCTGGTTTCTACAGCAAAAAGAAAGCATTGCTGGGGGGAAAAAAGCTATTTCATCTGGGTTCCTTATTTGTCAGTGCAAATTCATCCTGAATCTGCTTTCTCTTGATCATGTTACTTTGTGCACAGCAAGAATCCTGTTTTTGTGAAGGGCCGCATTTTCAAGTGTCACATTCATTTCACTTTTCACCTGCATTTTTGAAGCAACAGTGAACATAAAGCACTTTGTTTTACAAGCATACTACAGGAAAAAAATACAGTAATACCAATGTAAAAAAAAGGGACATAAACTACAAACAAACGCACACATAGCACCTGGATTGCTTATCAACATTTGAATATAGTCAAATATATACTTAATTTTTTTTAATATGAACATTCAAACCTTAATTTATGGCTAATCTGACAGTGTTAATTAAGACATTTATAAATTACACTGTTTATATTAAACATGATTCACTTTAAAGTAATGTAAGTAATGTAAACTAGGTCAGAATTAGACAGCAATTGCCAGGTTTTGGTCTTTTGGACTTAAACTCAACATGCATGATTTCTAACAAACTATTCTCTTCGGGTGGCATCTGGTCCCAGGGACAGTAAGCTTTCTTTGCAAAAGCACTTCTGTCTCTGTAATCTCCATGTCGTTGGGTATTACATTAACATTCTTTGAAGCTACTGAAAACTAAATAGAGAGCATCTGGAATTTCCCTTTCTTTATATTGTATCTCCCTCTCATCATTCAGAATATCAACACATTCTTGAATATATTCTTTGACTAGTAAAAAAATACTAAGAACCTTGTGCAGTTGACGTTTGGAGTTTCCACAACATTATACATCTACCAGTGCTTCTCCGCATGTCAACTTTTTCCTTTCAACTGTTGTTCGCATGGGGCAACAAAGTTTTTGGAGAACTTTAGCCTATACAGCTGCAATTACTTAAGTAACTTGCCTTATTCGTTTATTGTGGGGGGTTTTTCCACATTTGTTGGGCTTCTAAATTATAGGATGAACTTTTCCTGAAGTGTATGAAATGCTCCTTTAAATCTACTCCATTACTTCTCCTCCACCTTCATACCTAAAGGTTTTACTCCAATGTCATGGTTTATCCCACCTATTTTAAGATTAAACTAGAGAAATTCAGAAAACTAAACACATTTTGTTATCAATTAAATCTTAAACAGCTGCATGCATCTCCGAGACCATGCATTCCAAACAATTCAGAAAATGTATGCATGGTACAACATTCTGGGAATTACTTAACCGGTATCGGGAACAGTGCCTCTGGATTGGCAGACCAGGATGATGGTCCCCCTCTTTAAGAAGGGGGACCAGAGGGTGTGTTCCAACTACAGAGGGATTACACTCCTCAGCCTCCCTGGAAAAGTCTATTCGGGGGTTCTGGAGAGGAGGTTTCGTCAGATAGTCGAACCTCGGATTCAGGAGGAACAGTGTGGTTTTCGTCCTGGTCGCGGAACAGTGAACCAGCTCTACACCCTTAGCAGAGTCCTGGAGGGTGCATGGGAGTTTACCCAACCAGTCTACATGTGTTCTGTGGACTTGGAAAAGGCGTTCGATCTTGTCCCTTGGGGAATCCTGTGGGGGGTGCCCTGGGAGTATGGGGTACCGGACCCCCTGATAAGGGCTGTTCGGTCCCTGTACAACCGGTGTCACAGCTTGGTCCGTATTGCCGGCAGTAAGTCAAACCCGTTTCCAGTGAGAGTTAGACTCTGCCAGGGCTGCCCTTTGTCACCGATTCTGTTCATAACTTTTATGGACAGAATTTCTAGGCGCAGCCAGGGCGTCGAGTGGGTCCGGTTTGCTGGACTCAGGATTGGGTCACTGCTTTTTGCAGATGATGTTGTCCTGTTTGCTTCATCAGGTTGTGATCTTCAGCTCTCTCTGGATCGGTTCGCAGCCGAGTGTGAAGTGGCTGGAATTGGAATCAGCACCTCCAAATCTGAGACCATGGTCCTCAACTGGAAAAGGGTGGAGTGCCCTCTCAGGGTTGGGGGAGAGATCCTGCCCCAAGTGGAGGAGTTCAAGTATCACGGGGTCTTGCTCACGAGTGAGGGAGGAATGGAGCGCGAGATCAACAGGCGGATTGGTGCGGCATCCGCAGTGATGCGGGCTCTGCGTCAGTCCGTCGTGGTGAAAAAGGAACTGAGCCGTAAGGCAAAGCTCTCAATTTACCGGTCGATCTACATTCCTACCCTGACCTATGGTCATGAGCTATGGGTAGTGACCGAAAGAATGAGATCACGAATACAAGCGGCTGAAATGAGTTTCCTCCGCAGGGTGTCTGGGCTTTCCCTTAAAGACAGGGTGAGAAGCTCAGTCACCCGGGAGGGGCTCAGAGTAGAGCCGCTGCTCCTCCTCATCGAGAGGAGTCAGATGAGGTGGCTCAGGCATCTGATCAGGAAGCCTCCTGGACGCCTCCCTGGTGAGGTGTTCCGGGCACGTCCAACCAGGAGGAGGCCCCGGGGAAGACCCAGGACACGCTGGAGGGACTACATCTCCCAGCTGGCCTGGGAACACCTCGGGATTCCCCCGTGAGGGCTAGAAGTGGTGGCCGGGGAGAGGGAAGTCTGGGCCTCTCTGCTCAAGCTGCTGTCCCCGTGACCCGACCTCGGATAAGCGGAACAGGATGGATGGATGGATGGATGGTATCAAAAACAGGGATATCACCCTTTTATAACAATGAATTGTGATGATGAAGGAAAATGGTATTTAAATAAACATCCTGCATGTGAGGAAGAACTACAAAAAATAATTTGTAACAGCTGAATATGCAGAGTTGGGTTCTAAACTTAAAAATCATAATCTTGCCAATTAAACACTTTTATTAAATATTTTAGTCACATTTTCTTTAAAGGAAAATGAAAAAAATGTTAAGAGCATTGTACTCTTATTTATCATTGGACTGGAGAGTGGTAACATGTCACGTGTTAGTAAGAACTTCATCTGACAATACTACTACTACTATTTAAAAATAACAGTAATAATAGGCTGCAATTACGTTTACAAGAGTGCATAAAATACAGGTTTCTTTACAGAATTGTACAATATCATGCAGTTAAAAAGCAAGACCAAATAGGGCTGTAGGGGCTAACAAAGTTTTCAGAGACACCAAGTCAATGGATGTAAAAATTGCACTGACTAATGTCCTTTTGATAGTTGAGGAGGGTCTATGATTAACTGTAGTTCATTTTCCTCAAACACAGATTTTAACTCTCCATTAGGGGATTTCAAAGAAATTATATTAAAGCATGAATGTGTGTGTGCCAACAACTGACACTATGGGAGATCCTCAACCAAAAGCACAACTCTGCTGACTTTTCAATAACTTGTCTTGGGAATTTGCTTTGCCATCAGAAGTGGCTCTTTTTGAAAGACTCACAGACTGTTTTAGAAAGTATAAATCTGTAAATGAATATTTCAGTGTTTTACAAGAGAGAACTCTAAAATTCACCAAAGCTTTTTAAATCAGATCTTTTGAAATTTCAAAAACTTGTTTGGCATACTCTATTCAGGGTTATCTTGACAAAACTGTAACCTTTTGACAGATTCCCTTGAAAAGTATGTGTTCTGAATTGTTCCTCTGTGAATCAAAGTATTTTATATTGACAGACAAGTGGCCAGATGGAAACTGTGACGAAAATATGTAATTTTGCATTTCATGCAAACAAACCTCAAAAATTAAATAGTAAAGCTTTACATGTAAGAATTTAAATTTAGATGCCGACAAATTCTAAAGACAAATTAACTTGTCTGTATTTACATTTTATTGCTACATCATGTATTGGAAAGTTGTATCTATATTGAACGTCTATTTTGATCCTGTAATTTAAAAATAGCACTTGAATTCTTAAACTAACAATATTCCATTTGTTGTTTTCCTACTTGCTTCTTCAACTTTGTGTAGGTTCTTATGTGTAGTGTGCAAAAATCAAGAAAAAAAATTGTTCATCTTTAAGATTTCCAAGAAGTATGTCCAAAACACACGTTGGCAGTTTCATCCCCAAAATGGTGTGACTGGAAACTGATCTTTATGAGGCTCCAACCACAGAACTAACTGTAAATTGTCCTTAACTCTGAATTTAGATGTTTACGCTCGATTGTGTGCACTTCTCCCTATGTACTTAAACACAATTGCATATTATGTAGTATTTTCTCCTTTCTTAGTAAGCTAACCTCAAGAGTCTGCTAAATACAGAACAACAAGGGCATAAACAAATGCATCATTATGACCAATAAACTGCAACATACATGTAAACTGTCTTGCAATGATTATACAAAGGTGTCATAACGGACACTTCAGAAAGCCAGCCAACACTGAGACAAAGAAAGCACTCAATGTTGCTCCAATGTCCTGCAGAGCAACTGATCAGTGAATAGCAACTTAGCTGCATCTCTCCTGCTCTCTGGAAATATGCTCCTATATTTTTTATCAGTTAACAATCGAAGACCCAGCTTATCACTTTTATCCTTCCAGAACTACTAAAACCGGCATTCTCTTTCTGAAATGGACACTAAAATGAGAGATTGTACCGTTCTGAAGGGTCTCATTTCAACAGATTTGTTTTTTGTTCTTTTTATAGCCCCAGTCAGTCACTACAGAATTCATGTTTTGTTTTCCACTCTGTGCCTCAGTGCTGCCCTCGAGATCGGTTAGTCATTTGGAAATGAAAACTACCCTAACAGCTTCGACTAGAATTTGTAAAACTGGATTGTTAACTTTTCAGGAAAACAAACCGTCAATGTGCCTCACTTATCGCATTCCTCCATTTTACTTTACCGCCCCGCTTTCTTGGCAGAAAACGTGTACTCACTTGTGTGTGCAAATCGTTAAACCGACGTGTACTTCTGTTTCAGGTGTTCCACCCATTTACGATCTGGTTTATTTACATTTCTTGATGCAAAGTGCACTTTTCAATCTTAAAGATATTTCAGATATTTCCGCACTTGCAAAATTACCACCGATAACAAAAATTTAACGGAAATGTGATTAAGAGCTATTGGAAGTGACCTTTCAACTACAGTGTTTCACCAGCGTGAGCAGTAGCAGATTTTACAACACACAGTAGACAGAAGAGCCTTTCTAGCGCAACGTATCGTATCGCTAGGCATTTCAACTCGTCAACCAACACGTCTCACGCGTATTTGATGTTTTCTTGACCAATACAAGGAATAAAATCTCATAGTGTGATTATTTTCGTACAACGCGGGTCGCACTTACAACACACCAGCAGGCACACTTGGTACACGTGAAAGCTTCGAACCAGGTGAGCAAACCGACATCCTACTGCCACTCACCTGCGGGTCAACTCATTAGGCATAACGAAGAGAAAAGACCACCCCTTACCAGCTGTGCCCACTCCTGCCGTGCATCACTCTAAATTACTTCCTGTCCAAATCAATGGACTCCAACACGCAGCCAAGCCGCAACTGCCCGTCGCAGACGTGTTGCAGCTCTGGGGCGCAGGCGCGCGTAGTGGGCGTAACACGTCATTGGGTAAGCTTTGCGAGGGGGCTGGGCTTCGCGATGTGCGCTTCCGTCCAGTTGGACATTTATAAATTGGCGCTGCTGAAAGAAGAACGTTTATTAGAGAGAACCAATTTGTTCCACGTTTTTAATTGTACACATATTCTATTTAGCATATTGTTTCTTGATTTTTACTCAACATTCGTGCTAATAAAAATGTGTAAATTAACGCATATAACGCTGCATTCTAAATACACGGAAATATGTGTGTACGTCTAAGTTGTGCTTTGAATATTTGTCATTTTGTTTGTTTATGTATGCTTTGATTACTCTCAAACTCGCATAATCCAATTCACTGTACCGTGAAAGACCATGCAGCATGTTATAGGCCTACTTTGTAAAATATCTGGGTACAATTTTGTAAGATTTTTAAAATTATTTAATTCATGAGTAATCTTATGGTTGTTATTATGTCAACAAATGCATACACAGACAGTATATCGTTGGTTATTAAAGGGTTTTGAGCTATTGGACCCCATAATAGCAGTTGATATGTGTAAATAAAGGGTGCATAAAGAAATCCAAAACCTACAATATTACTTTGGTTTTGTCAATTACCCAATCCTCCTTGCCACCCTCTGTTAACTTGGCATTAATGGGGTGCCCTCAGGTGGTTTGAGTCCTCCTACCTCTGGGGCAGATCTTAGCATGAGATACACCAGGCAAGCTCTGGGGTGCACCAAGGGCTGATGCTGGGCCCTCTTCTCTTATTCCTATACAGCTTCTCACCAGGCCCTATCATCCAGTCCAATGGTTTCTCAGATCTCCTCCAAAGTACCACAAGGTATCAGCCAGAGTCTCTGCTTGTTTCACCGATATTGCAATATGGATGAGGGGACGCCACCTCCAGCTTAACATGGCAAAGATGGACCTTCTTGTTATCCCAGTTCGTCTGTCTGTTCAACACCTCATTTTTGTTCAGCTGAGCTCATTATCGCTAACACACACCAAGTCTGTTTGCAACCTAGGGGTGGTGATTGATGACCAACTAACCTTCACTAATAATGTTGTTTTGGTCTGTCAGATTTATTCTACTGTATAAATTAGGCCATATCTGACAGAGTATGCAGCACAAGTCCTGGTTAAGGCTTTGATCTTGTCACATCTGGACTACTGCAACTCTCTGCTGGCAGAAGTACTGGTATGTGTCACCAAGCCACAGCTGATGATTCAAAATGCAATGGCAATCACACAGGGTGGGCACATATCACTCCTCATTTTCAGATCACTACATTGGCTTTCTGTAGCATCACATATTAAGGTCAAATCCTCAATGCCAACTTGTATAGCAGTCAATAGGTCAGCATAAATAGGTTTGGAGGTTCTTGTCAGGTCCTGTGCTCCTTCTAGACCACTCAGGTCTGCTGATAAACAATGTCTGGTGATGCCACCTCTGCCTCTTATCAAATCTCAGTCTTTTCTCTTTTTATTAGCTAGTGGCTGGTTGAATGATCTGCTCACCTCTATTGGAACATCTGCACTTCTGAATTGTAACACGCTTGTATTTTTCTTCAGTTTTAATAATTAACCTTGTAATATTGTCATGTAACACTTGATTCCAAACAGTCCCCCAGACCGATGTTTACTGGATTATGTTGACCTCTTTTGTTGGTTGCTTACGACAGAAGCGCCTGCTATGCAAATAAATGTAAATGTTTGGCTGTGACATGAAACAGGTAATATTTCGATGTCCTGATCTATAATTGAATTGATCGGACTTTGCCGATGGGTGGAGGAGCAGATATCGGGCGAATGATGCTTCAAGTTAATGTTGTTATGGAGGTTGTATTTTGCGACCTCAATAATACATACATTTTATAAGTTATTTGCTCTTTTTTTCTCAAAAATGATCTGCTTCAAAATGCTAATGTGTTTAGTCTGGTTATGTGACAGATTTGACGTAAATATCTTGTTGCATGGAAGCGAAAGGTGCGCTCTCGCCATTCAAACCGCGATGATCTCGTCCCAATGATACGCGGCAGCAACGTTTTTGCCGTGAGGGAAAGGAAGTCAAACTGTGTCCTTACATACGTGTGAACCGCACGTATTACATTTTGAAAAGAACACTTACGAGCATACCCACGGCCATGGCTGTGCAGGAAAGAGATATTTCCCTTAGCGTCTCAAATATTAAAGCAAACGTTCGTTGTTATAATAAACATATATCGATTTTCTTACTTTGTGTAAAATACGTATTATATCGATTCATTTTGATGAAAACTGTCCATACGTTATATTCGATCAGTGGCTGTTGGATGATTTAAAGTATTGTAGCACTAGAGGGCGCCTCGGGATAGGAAAAATGAGCTGACGTTAGTGAGGTAAGGCATTTACAGCAGATCGAGAGAGAGCTGTTGGGAGATGGAACCGACACAGTGCGTTGCCGCACACCACGATCCACCTCAGGATCCTAAGCGGCAACGGGTGACACCTCAGCACCACACTAGTTCGAACGGAGTGAAGTGTGTGTGTGTGTTTGTTTTTTTTACAGTGGCTAGAGTGCCAATCGTGCCACCAACCCCCGAGCTTTCCCTTTAAGTTGGAGGACCTGCTTGCATGGATTCCGTCATACCCAGGACGGAGCGATTGCGGGTTAAGGGCCCTGCATTGGCACTTCCGATTGCTAGCGCAGATTCAGCAGATAGGACGTGTGGATAAAGCTCGAATAAATATTCATGCATTCACACATCCCTTTCTAAAATAGTCGTCCCATTTATTGTCGCGAACAAGGCATTTCTTACAACCAACAAAATAAAAAAAATGTCAGCACGTTAACATGTAAAAGAAAACCAGTAGCTCAGAGACGTGGTGGCCGTGAGATAATATACACTTCTGTAAGAGGTGGCAGTCCATTGCTGGCCACATGGTCACCCAGACGGGGCCTATTTAGCTAACACGGTAATAAATTTGTTTGGGAGAAGAAAATCGGAGTACAAAGAGCGAACATGCAGTCAATGGCCGCAATGGGGATGTGAGGCCAAAATGCCGCGTGTACAGGAAAGATGGTTAATATAAATAATATATTATTCAGGGTCGTCACATTTCATCCTGGGGTGGTCTTCTAAATGCCGAAATAAGATTCCCTAATTTTGATTGGATGGACAGTAGTTAATCGCGTGCCCGCCCATAACGCGCCCCGATCAGGTGCAAGCCAGAATAGGATAGCAGTCTGTCACAGTCCATCACTGCCACCAAATGTCGAGTCACCGATTAAGTTAACGCAGGAGTATTTGGGGTGCAGGAGTTTAAACTGAAAACATATCCTGAAATATCCAGATATATTAATGAAATTTGCTGATGAGTGCCATTGTAAGCCATCTGCAAGATACAGAGTACAGCCTGGTGTGTGACGTTTGTTCAATGGGGTGATTGTTCCCTTTAACAACTAAATATCTCTACCAGAAAAGATATGGCTGTTAGATACTCCTCTCCTCCCATATTAATTAAGGGGTAGACAGCAGAGATGGTGGAAATATGCAGGGACTATCATTGATAAGAGGCTAAACTTTGATTGTCTTTAAACACATCAAACTTGTAAGAAGGCACAGCTTTTCTTTCATAGGAAATTCAACTGTTTTAAAGTGGACAAAACCATAATAAGATTTTATTGAAATTTTTGTCACATTTGCTTTTATTTGTTGGCAACCTCAGGATTAATAATATTAACCATTTTAGCAATGTTGTAAAAGTTAGTAGTGGAATTATTGGCTTGTAGCAGACATGTGTCACTGAGCTGTATCACAAACAGGTTAGAAAGAAGGCTGACTCAATTCTGTCAGAAGCCATCCTCTTTTCTCTAAATGTCAGCTGTTGCCTTCAGGCTACAGATTTAGACTTTCAAAGGCAAAGAACAACAGATTTAAGAACTCTTTTATTTTGCCGAGGTATAGGAATTCTGAATTCTGCTACTTGTAGGGATGCTGTTAAATGATACATTCTGAATTATTATTTTGTGTGCTGTTAAGAGAATTATTCATCTTTGTTTTAATCATGAGTGTGTGTATTTATGATATAACACTACCTGCCAGCTCTTTTGTTTTGGCTTATTTTCTTGTATCTGTATAGCAATGTTTTATGGTTTTGTGCTTTACTGTTGCAATCAAATTTCCCTCTGGGATAATAAAAGCTATCTACTTACCTACCAAGGAACCAAGAGAAATGCCTCATGTAAACTTAGAAGGAAAATGCAGACTCTATACAGGCAATAACCACCGCGCCACTGTCTTCTTCTTCTTATGATGATGATGATGAGCTAGATTTGCTTCCCACCTTACATGCAACATTAATCTTGAATAGGATTAAGCTCAGGGGTATCAAACTCAGATCCCAGGGAACCGCAGTGGCTGCAGGTGTTTGTTCCAGCCATTTTATTAATTACTACCCAATTATTATTGACAATAAAACACACTTTTTTACCTTAATTGACTTGCTTTTGAAGAGACCCTTATCTGTCAATCAAACAATAATGATATGTAAAGCAAGCCAACATGACAATCTAACCTGATCAGATTTACACCCCTGTGTCCATCAGGTGAAATTCTAAGAAATATCGATCTGTTCTGGAGTCCGAAACATTTTGATGGTGCCCTCAGAAAAGAAAATAATTAAAATTAACATTTTTGAAATGTCTGGTTTGGCAGAATGTGAGCACCATCCAGCCATGAAATTAAATAACTGGTTTCACCAACCACGGATATTGACTTCAAATTATGAAAAAGTTTGGATTTTGAGGTTCCTGTCTTAGCTGGTCATATATAGACTTGCTTTACATGTCATTTTTGTTTAGCTGCTAGGTAATAAAAAAAAAATTAAAATTAAAAGGTCCAAGTCGCAACCAGCAAACTAACTTGAAATTAACCAAAAGCAGTGTGTTCAAGCAGCAGCAGTAACGTCTTACAAATAGAGAAGGTGACTGGAATAATAACCTGCAGCTCTCCTTGATCTGAGTCGGACACCCTTGATTTAGCTTTTCACGACCCTGGGATTGAACTATGCAGGTCAGTAAAAGCCGGTCAGTGGTGTTGGGGCTCCCCTATGGCTGCAATTTTCATCTCCAACAGCGTCTGCTTGTAACTGGACTTCAACTTTAAGTCAGCAAGATGGTGGTTTCCAGTTTATGTGTTGTATCAATCCAGTAGTTATGCACTGAATATGCTAAATATTCCACAGAAAAAAATACAAGAATGTACATATTAGATTGATAAATAACCAACCATATTAAAAAGAATAAATGCTTAAGTTATTAATAAGCAAGAAACTGGTTAATAATAGCAGTGCTTTAGTATTCCATGTTGTTTCCACTGATGACTGCTCAGCACATCACTAATCGAATGCATTTAAGAGAGCAAATGCAAAAGAAAAACGAAACTAAGGAGAAAATGAGAAAAGGCAAATATGAATGCAAAATTAGATGTAAAAAGGGCAGGGGCTGGTGGTGGCATAAAACTGAGCTTGGGCTAGGTTTGTTAACACTGATCACTCAAAAACTGTAATAATAAGAAAGGGCAAGTATGGCAGCAAAATTGTCACTGATAACTTGCAGGCCTGTCACTGTCTGTATGCAAACTTTACATGAAAAGACACACATTATATTTATAGAAATATCTCTCTCTATTGTATTTATTTATGTATATATGTGAGATTTTTTATCTCATTTGAGATCAACCCCAACTGTGCTGCACACCTAAACGTGGTTTGACATATCTGTTGGGGATTACTTGTATGTCACCAAGGCAACCACAGGTTCACAACGCCACCGAAGCAACTTTAAGTTCAAAGCCTCCCCATGGAACATGTCTGTTACCTGATGGTTGATGCGGGGAACATTCTAACCTGGTCACTGACCTGGCCCCGTCACTGCTTGTTTGCTCTGTGTGTGTGTATTGAAGTGGTAGATCCTGTTTCAGTAAATACCCTGACTGTTCCTGTTTTGATTGGAATAAAGTTGGTTTTCCTGAAGTCTTTATTTTCCTCCCAGGTGACACCAGGTATTTCAGCTAGTATATCTGCAATCTCTATATATAATCTTCATTTGGATCTTGATCTTTGTTTGTCCGCGAATGAATTAGAAGAAGAAGCACTAGATGGCAGTAGAGACAGCTAAAACATAGGCATTGCATTAAGAATCTCCTCCAGGCTTATACTACTGAAGACTGTAGTACTCCAGTCACACCTCAAAACACAGACATTCAAACTAAACAAATTGTTGTGCTTTAAATTAACTAAAGAGATTTAGATCTTGACCTTTGTTTGTCCGCGAATTCCATGCATGCGTAGACCACCTTCCAGTTTAGTACGTTGTTGTTACTCACGGATGTCAACAATGTGCTGGAATAACGAAAGGGGTGGTGGACAGTGTTACGCTGGTTAGCTCCTGAGGCCTGGTTAGAGAATGAGATTGCCAAAGATAAAAGGTACGCGCCTACGTAACATATGAATGAAAGAAAGACAGTGGGTAAAATGAATAACAACGTAACAGCACGTTCTGGAAATTATTATTGTTACGTTGTAGCTGGCGAGTGCTGCGTGTCTCACAGTTATACCGTGGCTTGCTCACATGTCAGTGAAGTGATCCCTATTTATGCTTTAAACAGCCTGGATACCCTTTTATAACCATTTCTCTGTGTATATTGCCTTACTCTTTGGATTGCCACAAAGCAACCTGTGAGATTGGAGAAAGGTTGAGAAGAGATCGTGAGAGGAAACAACAGCGTCGTGAAAACGAGACGGACTGTGAATGGACAGAAGCAGAAATGCTCTCACACCACCACATAATTACTATTCGGACAGTGATTCCGAGTAGGCCGTTCCTATAGAATCAATGTCCAAGGGTTTTCTTTTGTAATTTTGTTTCCCTTATAAAAAAATCATAATGCTGTGCGACGAAGGGCCCAGTTCACGACTGGCAGCCGCGTTTAAACAGGGAGCCCTTCACAGACAACTTTAACAAGTGCAACGTAGTTGGGCGCACATGGCTAGTATATCTACATCTGTCTAGCTATATATATATATATATATATCTATATACTGTACTGTTAAAAAAATTAAAGGAACACTTTGAAAACTATATCTATACTGATATAGACTGGGTAATGTGTTAGGAATAAAAGGATGCCATATCATTTGATGGAAATGAAAATTATCAACCTACAGATGGCTGAATTCAAAGACACCCTGAAAATCAATGTGAAAAAATGATGTGGCAGGCTAGTCCATTTTGCCGAAATTTCACTACAGCAACTCCAAATCATACTCAGCAGTTTGTATGGCCACCACGTGCCCGTATGCATGCCTGACAACATCGAGGCATGCTCCTATTGAGACGATGGATGATGTCCTGGGGGATTTCCTCCCAGATCTGAGCTCCTGGATAGACAGTCTGAGGGGCAACCTGGCGGTGTCTGATGGACCGAAACATAATGTCCCAGAGGTGTTTCTATTGGGTTTAGGTCAGGTAAGTGTGGGGGCCAGTCAATGGTATCAATTCCTTCACCCTCCAGGAACTGCCTGCATACTCTCGCCACATGAGGCCGGGCATTGTTGTGCACCAGGAGGAACCCAGGACCCACTGCACCAGCAAAGGGTCTGACAATGGGTCCAAGGATTTCATCCTGATACCTCATGGCAGTCAAGGTGCCGTTGTCTAGCCTGTAGAGGTCTGTGTATCCCTCCATCCATATGCCTCTCTAGACCTTCACTGACCCACCACCAAACCAGTCATGCTGAACGATGTTACAGGCAGCATAACATTCTCCATGGCTTCTCCAGACCCTTTCACGTCTGTCACATGTGCTCAGGGTGAACCTGCTCTCATCTGTGAAAAGCACAGGGTGCCAAGTGTTGGACCTGACAATTCTGGTATTCTATGGCAAATGCCAATTGAGCTCTACATTGCTGGACAGTGAGCACAGGGCCCACTAGAGGATGTCAGACCCTCAGGTCACCCTCATGAAGTCTGTTTCTTACTGTTTGGTCAGAGACATTCACACCAGTGGCCTGCTGGAGGTCATTTTGTTGGGCTCTGCCAGTGCTCATCCTGTTCTGCCCAAAACAGCAGATACCAGTCCTGCTGATGGGTTAAGGATCTTCTACGGCCCTGTCCAGCTCTCCTAGAGTAACTGCCTGTCTCCTGGAATCTCCTCCATGCCCTTGAGACTGTGCTGGAGACACAGCAAACCTTCTGGAAATGGCACGTATTGATGTGCCATCCTGGAGAAGTTGGACTACCTGTAGTGACACTGACCGTAGTCAAATGCAAAACTAGTGAGAGAACAGTCAGAAAAGATGAGGAGGGAAAAATGTCAGTGGCCTCCACCTGTTAAAGCATTCCTGTTTTGGGGGTCGTCTCATTGTTGCCCCTCTAGTACACCTGTTGTTAATTTCATTAACACCAAATCAGCTGAAACTGATAAACAACCCCCTCTGCTATGTAACTGACCAGGTCAATATCTCAGAAGTTTCATTGACTTGATGCTATACTCTGATTAAAAAGTGTTCCTTTAATTTATTTAAACAGTTTTATATATATATATATATATATATATACACACACACACATACACATACACACACACACAACATCATTGCCAACACAGCTTCATCTAGGTTAGGGTCACGGAGGTGGTAGCATACACCATAAGGCAGAAAATACTCCAGACAGAGCACCAGTTTATTTCTGTGTCCATACAAGGACCCCCATGCTTGCTCACACTAGGGCTTGCCAATTTATTTACCCTACACATCTTTGGTGAGGGGTGTGATAAAAACTCACATTAACAAAAGAAGAACTTGCAAACTCCACACAGATAATGCCTATACCTGGATTTGAATCTGTGAGGCAGGAGTGTTAATCACAGTGCCTCCTTTCTTTAAAAAATATTTGTACATTTACTAGTAACTACTCATAGTTTACCATTTCTAGCTTTGAGGCAGACTCCTGTTCTTCTTTGGGAAAACAGCTATGCCGGTGCAGCAGATGTTAAGGTCTAAAATATATATGGCTTTCTAAATTAAGCTTATCAGCAGCGGTGTTATAAATAGTTAGGGACATCTGCAAGATAAGAAGTACGTCTGGTACAAATTACTGAAAGATATTTACATAACATGCATGATTAAGTGTGTTTGTAAAATATAAACTAAAAAAAAAATATTACCTTTTGATTAGTAGTAGCTGGCGTGATGGCTAAGATGAAGAACTATAAAATGTAAGGCTGCAAGTTCAATGCCTCCTGTCACATAACCTTCCTGTGCTCCAATTGTAAAAACTACATGGAAACAACTGTAAAAAAAAATCTATATTTAAAAAACATCCTAGGATGACATTCACTATTTAAAAAACACTCAATAAAATCTTTTTTGTTCTATGTTTTCAAGGAATGGATACCTGTTTCAGGAAAAATCTGCTGAAATGTGTTAACATAATGTAAACATTAATCTAAAACAGGGACACCCAGGGTCAGATCTGGTGGCAGCAGACTTGGACAGAGTGCCAGTCCATTGTGGGACCCACTCCCATTCCCACACACACACACATAAAGGACGATTTTGTGACACAGTGCACCTAAGTAACAAACAAGCAAGTACTCTAAAGCATGCTATTATTGGGTATTCTCAAGATGAAAACTTGTGAAGATGTTGAGAAGCATCCTGGTACAGAGGTTATTACTGTCAACTACTGTCAAATTCCCGATGGGTCTAGACCTATCTGATCTGGACCACAAAACATTTAATAGAGCTTTTGGGGAAAAAAAACAGTTTTCAAAACATCTAGTGTGGCAGAATGAGGGCACTAGCATTTCATTAACAGCTAAATAAGAAATTGGTATGAGTGACAATTTTACCCCTACAGAAACCGCGTTCGAAACCCCCAAGTTAGCTCATCATCATTTGACTTGCTTTGCTTTTCATTATTGTTTGGCTCTTTTCAAACTGGCATACCAATTGTGAATTTTGCACTGCCACTGCCAGTTATCTTTGTTTGTTTGCTAATTATTGCTGTTTGATTTAGCCTTCTCTTGTTTTAATTTTACTAATATTGTTTAATTTTATTGTAAGGCAGTGTTTCTCAACCTTTACGTATTTGCGACCCGAGTTTTGATAACAGTTTTAATCGTGCCCCCCTTATGTTTTTTTTGAAAGGAGCCCACTAATACCAATTTGTGCTTTTTTAATTAATGATATATCATAGATGCATGGGCAGGACCGGTTTTGAAGAGGAGCCACAGGCAGCATGGGGAAGGGTTTGGAAGAGGACGAATAGGAAGCGAGAAATGCCGTGTCGGCTGCGTGTGGGCGGGAACGGTTTTGAGGGGAAGCAGGATGAACCAAAAGAGAAATATATATAAGAAATTGAAGATTTTTGGAAGGTACTGAACTTTATTTAATTTGGACTTTGTTTTGTTGTTTTAAATAAAAGCACTTGACACCTTTTTACACCATTCCCTTGCTCCACTGTTGTGCCTCACTGCCGAGCTCATCGGTAACATTACCAACGGTGACGGGTTCAAGAGCTCTCAGAAGCTGAATGGGAGCATGGAGCGAACCCTCATCGTCACAGCCATGTGATGGACTTGTGTCTCATTCAGAGTGAATTCTCATCTTGCACTCAGTGCTACTACAATAGGCAGCAACTCCCAGCAACCCTGACCTCAATAAGCAGGTTAGAAAGCTGCTGGATAGCAGGCTTGGCTATAACTTCTCCCACAACCCTGTGGAGCAGAGGTGTGAAACTCAGATCCTTGAGGGCCACAGCAGCTGCAGATGTGTTCCACACATTTTCTATACTAATAACTAATTACTATTGTTAATGACACATACTATGTTTCTTTGGTTTTATCTGACTTGCATTTCAATTATTTCCAATAACTGGCACCCAAACAGTAATAAGATGCAAAGCGAGCCACCAGATGACCAGACTAACTTGATCAGTTTTGCCCTTCTGTATCTATCATACAATATGTCTCGATAAAATATTTGAAAAGAAAAAAAGCAGAGCAAAGCCGTTGATCTGGATTGCCCTCTCTGCTTGCAAGCTGTGCACTGCAGGGCAGAAGGATTTGTCTCCGCTCCCTCTCAGACTTCCACCTGTTTGTCTGAAAAACAGCTCACATATGGAGAGGATAATGGGGGGCATCTCTAGGGCACAATAACGGAGGGGAGTTTGAAAACACTAAACAGAGGGACCAGCAGTGAAATGAAACACGGCTAAATGTAATCTCAATTAATGCTCTTAAAGCAAATCATAGCACTAAGAGTGGTGCCATAATGTTAAAATTGCACTTTTTTTAGAACACTTGTCAGTTATGAAAGTACAGAAAAAGTACAGAAAAGTAGAAGAGACTGACAGATCCAAAAATGAATAAAGCATCACACATTATTAGAAACAAGCCTCAGACAGGAAGGGTGGCCTGTTGATTTTAAGGTAACATCCACCAATCAGCTACTGCATTAAACCCACTTGTTTAATAGTCCCCCTCATGCCACCAAACAACTCTGCCCCATTGAGGAATGGGCTCCGCAAGACTTCTGAAGGTGTCCTGTACTGTCTGGCATCAAGATGTTTCAATAGCAGCAGATCCATTAGGTCCTGTAAGTTGTGAGATGGCTCCTCCATGGATCAAGCTTGTTTTTCTGGCACATCCCACAAATGCTCAACTGGATTGAGATGTGGAGAATTTGGAGGACAAGTCGACACCTTGAACTCTTTGTCATGTTCTTCAAACCATTCCCAAACAATTTTTGCAGTGTTGCAGGGTGCATTATTCTGTTGAAAGAGGCCACTGCCATCATGGAATACTGTTGCCATGAAGGGGTGTACATGGTCTGCAACTATCTTTAGGTAGGTGGTACATGTCAAAGTAACATCCACATGAATACCAGGATCTAAGCTTTCCCAGCAGAACATTTCCCAGAGCATCACACTGCATCTGCTGCCTTGTTTTCTTCCCATAGTGCATCCTGCTACATCTCTTCCCCAGGTAAACTGTCCACATGCACCCAGTCTTCCAGATGATCTAAAAGAGAACATGATTCATCCGACTAGGACACCTTCTTCCATTGCTCCATGGTCTAGTTCTGACACTCACTGTCCATTTGTAGGTGCTTTTAGCAGTGGACAGAGGTCAGCTTGGACACTCTGACGTAGCAAGCTGTGATGCACTGTGCCTTCCAAGACCTTTTCCTCATGGCCGGCATCAATGTTTTCAGCAGTTTTTGCTAGAGTAGTTCTTCTGTGGGATAAGACCAGGCAGGCTAGCCTTCATTCCACATGCACATTAGTGACCCTGTCGCCAGTTTGCTAGTTATCCTTCTTTGAACCACTTTTGGTAGGTACTAACCACTGCATATCAGGAATACTCCACAAGACCTGCCATATGGGAGGTGTCCTGACCCAGTCCTCTAGCAATCACAATTTGATCCTTGCCAAAGTCGCTCAGATCCTTACGCTTCCTGTTATTCCTGCTTACAATACATCAACTTCAAAAACTGTTCGCTTGCTGTCTAAAACTGTCCACCCCTTGACTGGTGCCATTATAACAAGATGATCAATGTGTTTCACTTCACCTGTCAATGGTTTTAATGTTGTGGCTGATTGGTGTAGTTTACTTCGGGTTGCTGAATCCATTTTTGACTTTTTAAATTCATTTTAAACGGGCTGAAAATATTTTATATCTTTTCCAACACCATTTAGTAGGTTCTTTACATATCATTGCTATGGTAGTTGCCACCATAGGATAACTACAAGTTGCACCATGTGACATCATTGGATCAGTGCTCAATTCCTAAAATTACAGATAAAAACTTCAATTGTTAGTGTCTGCTTTTGCTTTATTGTGGACCTTAAGTAACAGACCTCTGAGCTTTATTTTTCTGGCCACAATTTTTGTCCGACATATGGACTTTAATGAAACAGGGCGGATTTTGAGTTTAGACGTTAGACTAGGCTGGGCATAACAACTTTTCCTTCATAAAAATTCACTTGTCTTTTCCATCGGCCATAGCGGACACTACTTGGTGAACTGGATCTAGCAGGACATCTGACATGGGATGATGGGTGTTGTGATAATTTTACTGCCGACTTTATGGCAAAAAGCTCTTCTAATCTGTTCACGAGGGTGGAGGGTTACACCTAAGTAAAACACGCTCAGTTCCTACATCAATAAGGTGTCATGGGGTGACAGTGGTTGATTAAAAAGTGGTCACAAAGTTGAGGATGCTCATTCCACTTTAGTCAAATTGTCCCCTGACAGTTCACTTTTGATTTCCACCAATGGCAATGGAAGCAAGCTTCTTCAGGTTGTGGAGTAACTTATAATTTACTTCATATTATCTCTTTCTGCCTCTTTTAAATACCATACCTTATTGTTTTTGCTTTTCCCCTTCATCCACCGTAACCTATAGTCTATGCGGGTGGAGAGAAAGCTTTAGATACATCAAAAATTTCGATCTCCGGTTTTCAATGGATCTCAATGCTTTACAGGACCGAATCATCAATATCTCGATGATAGGTGTTTGCGTCAGTGTGTCACAAAATGAGGACGATCTAGAGCTAAAACGGTTGGACAGATAAACACCAAACTTGAAATTTAAGCTAGTTAGGAGATTACAATGTGCTGATTAGTTTTTGAGCCAAATCATGCAAGAGAAAGAGGCACTCTAGCGGAACCTTCAGATGATGTAATTCTGCAATTAATTATGAATTCTCGTCAGTTGCTATCGTAATGACCCATTTTATGACTGGAAAGAAAAGCATCAGTGCAGTAAATAATTACTGAAATTTTATAGAAAAGGTCAGGTAATTTGGTTCCCAGGGCGCAAAGCCTACTGATGCTCATATTCAAATTTTTAAACTTGAACCTGATCACCTTGTTATCTGAAATTGATCAAAGTACAGTATATAAAAAAGCTGACAAGGTAGTTTAGTTCATAAAAAAACCTAGGAGGTAGAAAAGTAAGGATGGAGCTCACCGATGCTTGAACAAGCCTTGATGACAAAGGAAATGTGCATTCAGATGAATGGATTTTTAAAATATGTTAAGAAGCCATTATATTCTCACGGTCAGCTAATAACGATAGAGGTTAAGGCATGGACAAAGTCTAAAGAAGCTACAGAGAAAGACTACAGTCTATTATCAAAATTATGGCGGCTAGCTATAGCATGTCCTCTCAAAGGGAATGAGGGAAGGCTCACTAAAAGTGGTCAAATGCTGAACAATACTATTGAAATTACCAGGAGGTGGAATGATGGTGAATTTTTTGAAATGCTTGAAAGAATGTGATGAGCTCTGCTCCAGCACAGTGTCTCACTGTTGCAGCCTGAAAAAGTGAGGTTGAGGTTTGGGCAAAGGTGATTTTGAGAATGTAAAACGATGCAGCAGTAAAGGTACAGCAGGACAGTTCCTCAGTGTTGGGATACTGAAAGTTTAAGAAGATGGACCAAATCCTATCTATTCATTTACAGAATCATCTAAAGGCATGTGCAGCCACATCCTATCCGAGGAGCATTAGGTGCCAGTCCATATTTGGCACACATAAGCATACAACCAGGCACTAGGGAAATTTTGAGCAGCCACCTTAAATATAGTTAACCCTCACTTCTCTGAAAGTGCAGAAACGTGGGAGAGAATAAGCAAACAGAATTTCAACAATGGATAAAGTTACAAGGGTAAAATATTCAACAGACAAACAAAAGAAAAGACAAGTAATAAGACAATAATAATTAGTTGTTTAGAAATTGCAATGCCATGTGT
Organism: Polypterus bichir lapradei; assembly: GCA_026402145.1. Classification (NCBI taxonomy): domain Eukaryota; kingdom Metazoa; phylum Chordata; class Cladistia; order Polypteriformes; family Polypteridae; genus Polypterus; species Polypterus bichir. The sequence continues at coordinate 67,314,618 of JANRMT010062807.1, forward strand.
AGGCATCTACATCAGACTTCACTGAAGGGTGAATGATGTGTTCCATCGATAGGGGATGAACTTCTACACATTCTAGAAAAAAGCTACCAATGGATAGAACTTGGATTCTAGGAAAGCATATTCTGAGCAGCTTTTCTCTCTGGAAACTATATTTACAATTTCTTTTTAGTATTCTAATCTAACTCTGATTTTGTGGACTTGAGAGACATTCAGAGGATGCCAGGTCTACTACTGGGTGCCATTTGATCTCTGAGAAGTGAGAGCTGACACCCTGATCTTAGCATTAAGTCAGATTTATTCATGGGCTGTCGTATCCATCTGTACATCCATTCTTGCACCTGTTTAGTCCAATTCAGTGTCAAGAGGACAGAACCTAAGCACCTTGAGCATGGGAAAGGTGTTATATAAATAAAATGTATTATTATTATTATTATTACTGCTATTAACCAATTACTATATACTGCACACAAGGGCAGAAAGCAACCCTGGATTTGACTCCAGTTCTGAAGGCACATTCAATCGTATAATTGCCAATAAAGCTAAAATGCCAGCTTTCAGGATACGGGGAAATGTAGAGAAAAACATGCAAACTACACGCTGGCAAGAGCCAATCCAAGAAATGAAAAATGAAAGGACTCCAGAGCAGGGGTGTCAAGTTCAAATCCTGGAGGGCAACAGCTTTTTGTTCCAACCATTTCCATAATGACCAGTAATTGCTGCCATTACAGACTTCTTTTGCCAGAATGTTCATGGGCTTGCTTTTTGACATTTAGATCTGTTGTTTTCGTTTTTTTTTCCTTACAAAGCAGAACGCAATAGTGAGATGTAAAGCACACCGAATGACGATGAGGTAACCCAGGCTTTTCCACTTCAGCTTTTGGAGGCCCACCATTGTTGCTTCAACAACCTTCCTATTTAGCCATTAGTGAAACCCAATTCATTCTATGGCTTGCTCGTGCTCTCTTTCAGCCACACCAAACATTTCCAAAACTGTCGATCTTCTTTTTTTCTGAAAGCCCCACTAAATGTCTACTTGACAACAGCAGCTCAGTATTTCTTAGACTGTCGCTTTTTTTCTTTTCAATATTGAGACAGATATTGTATGATGACCAGGTAAGTGCAGTATTAATCGAATTTGTCTGGTCATCTGTTGACTTGCTTTGCATCTTATTGTTTAGCTGCTGGTTTTAATTAAAAATCAAGGCAACTTTGTATATTCTACTAAACAATCATAACTGGTTATTAATTAAAAAAGTGTCAGGAACGAAAACCTGCAGCTCACCACGGCCCTCAAGGATTTGAGTTTGAGACCCCTGCTCTAGACCTACAAGGCAACAGTCTCATTTAAAATTTATGACACACTTGAAGTTGTGGGACAAGTTGAGTGGTGTTATGTAGTGGGGAATTGGACTGGCATACTTTTATCTTGCAGGTGAGGTAAGGATCTTCTTGACAACTTCGGTTCTCTGTCTACCTCCCGAGCACCCTGAATAGTTTGCTTTGGTGAAGACTAAAAAGAGAATAAGATTCAGTCTTAACAAATTGGAATTAATGATTCTTTCTCAGAAAAATTAATTCATTGAGAAGTTTATGAGGTCATTATTGTCACGTGAAAAGGAACGGCTATCTTTTACGGAAATGTTCAATATTTCCTTAGATGGTGGGTACTCTTGACAAGCACATTAGTAGTGTAGGAAAAAATGTTAAAAGGTTATTGCCACATGGAAAACGAAATAAGGTTAAAGGCACAATGTTTCGGCTGTACAGGGTGGTCCAGATCTAATTATGCAGATCCAGATTGTCAGGATGACTTTGATTTATGCAGGGACGATTCCAGTTCGGTGCAAAGATGATTCTTCATGTCGTCAGTTCGCACACTTCTCGATGGTCTGGGATTTTTCGGGTGATTTTCTATGTAATTAACTTAAGTTATAGCGTAATGAAAATTGCATAGAGAAGAAGTTGGTTATTAAAACCTGGAGAAATACGTGATCCCAGAGGGAGAATGGGCTACACTTCTTCTGTTTTATGTTAAAAATGATCACCGATACCCTGCAAAAGAACACAAACAGAAAAAGAGAGAGATTAGCACGGCTGTGATTAAGAAATGTGACGTTCTCGACATTAGGGTTGGTAAGGTCTTTAGCTTTAACAGCTTAAACGTGCTCTCTGAAACAGTCTGCTAGCCGTCTCCATTTCACTTACTCGTATGTAGAGGGCTGGAAAATTCAGATTTTTGTAGGGTCATGATACAAGGGTATTGTTGGTGACATATTTGCAAGTGACACAGCAACTCCTGGTGGGGGAAGTGGCCCTCCCCTCAGAAGTTATTTGCGGATGAAGAGTTTGCATAAGGTAAGTAGTTTACAGAAGAAGAAGATCAAAGGAGGTTTAGGAAAAAAAGGCTCCCATGGAAGAATCAGTCAGAAAAATTGGGGGAATTCTGTTTAATGATCTGTGGAAGAGATACAGTGTTAGGGTCCAGTGGGAGGACCAGTGGCATGTGAGGGACATTATTGGGGTTCCTCTTAGAGTGGCTGTTACAAGGTCTACTCCTGGATTGGTTGACAGCTCATGCAAAGGAGCCTTACCCAGACTTTTTGCATAAAACTCTTCATTGAAATCCTAAGCTCTTTTTCAATAATAAGAGAGAGAGGGAGGTTGGGAGCAATCACTGATACAGCGTGTTGCCACACCCAGCACACAATGAACCACCTCAGGATCTCAAATTAGGACCGAAGCGCAGCCGTGCAACGGGTGACACCCCAGCGCTACACTAATTTGTACAGAATTGAACAGTGTGAGTACCAGTCCTGCCACCAACCCCCAAGTTCTCCCTTGTAGGGTGGAGGACCTGCTCGCAGCGCTGGATGAAGGTTAATGTCATAACCAGGACGGAGCAATTGCAGGTTAAGGGCCCAACAGAGTGGGATCACTTCTGTCATTCATACCTGCAGCCTTCCGAACACCAGCACAGATCCCTATCCTCGGGGACACCACACCGCCTCTTTCAATTATAAGAAAAAGGACAAAATTGGAAAAGGAATGTTTTCGTGTAACACTATTTATCTTAGTTTAGAGCTTCGTAGTCCAGGAGACACCAAGTAGTTGCAGTTGAGGCAGTCAAGGCCAGCTCAAAGGCAGCTCCTGAACAGCTTCTGCCAGCCACGGCAGCTGCAAGTGTCCTACCTTGAACAGGCTCAGGATATGTTCTTCCCATGGACCACAAATATTGTGAAAGATAAACTGGTCTGTGTGTGTATCATGGAGTGTGGTACTAACCAGTTTCTGCCTGTTTACATCAGTTAAGCTCCATCTTCTCACAAACCTTGACGGATAAAACTAAACAGGAAAGCAAATGAGTAAATAGTTTAAAACACAAACAAAAAAAGGTACAATAAGCAAATGGCACAGCAAATGCATGTAAATATTCACCTTTGGCCCTATTCTCAAGTGTTATTATGTCATAATTAGCCATCATTAATAAATTATTTCAATTCCATGGGCTTTCTTTTAGAAACATGAAAGCTACAAAAGGAAGGAAATTCTGTCACCAGACATTTTAGTTGTATCAGAAATACATCTTTTCAAAAATGTGCTGATTCTAGTTTCCGTAGTAAGGAAAGTAATGAAAAGAGACTTTTGAAGACAATTATTTAATATTTGGACAGCCTGGTGGACAAATGGTTAGCTCACAGTTCCTGAATTTTGGGTTCAAATTCCATACCATGTTCTGTCTCTATTTAGATTACACTTGCTGCTTACGTCTGAGTGTAGGGTTAACTGGGAACTGGCCTGGTATGAATGAGTATGTTTGTGTTCCCTGCAGCGTTGAGTCCTGCCTTTTACCCAGAAGGGCACTGTGGCTCCGAGATCTACAGCTGGATTAGCAGGATGGATGGATGTATAAAATGTTTTTCTTGTAATTGGTAGCTGATGGAAGAATAGGAACGTAAAAGTGCCACCCTCATAATCTCATTAATCTGGTCAATACTATGATATTAATTTGTATGCCATTGGTGGCCACTGCTCACATAAGGTTTATCCTGGGAAAGTGGCTTAAGCAGTCCACGCCACTTTAATTTTGCCTCTTTGCAGTCTCCAGCTGTTGATGTGACCCAAGATAACATTTGCTCAGAGACGTACACAGTCACACAGGACTTCAGTAACATTTGATAAACAAGCCAAGAGCCTTTAATCCAAAATGAGCATTAGAAATGATTAAATAAGTCCTAGTCTGTGAAATTCTCTGCCATTCTACCTGGGAGTGTTCTGTGACGTCAATGCTAGATACACTAAAAACTAAACTCTCCTTTGTTACATGCAAATTCTGATTATTCCACTTTAAGAATTGACGCCGTTCCATTTGCTACAAGCGAGTCTGTGTGTACCATTTTATTATATACTATGAATTCCAACACCAGCCTTAATACTGTTCTTCTTACATTTACTGCGTTGTCTGCTTTATCCCATTTTCTGGATTATCTAATTATCTAATTATGGAAGAACGTATAGACTAAATGTGCAAAAAAAGATGATTTGCAGTCAACAGATTTAAATTCCTAATGAAAGCCAGTGTAAATGAGGAGGTAAGAATCACTTCACTGCCTTGAACTCAGTCCCATTAATGCTTATATAACTCTGCCATACACAACATGTAATTGGGCAAAAGATGACAGAACCTTCCACGAAATTAATAGTTCATAGTAGTCAAGAAAGATCCTAGGGTAACTTGGCAGTTTATTCAAGGAAATAATAATAATTTAAATAAGCTGAAGTCTGAAGAGGATACTAAACTAGAAGGTACAGAAAATAAAGTAAAATCACCTGAATAATTACAGAGCAACCTAGGAGCATACAGGCATGGGCAAAATTGTGGCAGATGAAATTTAATGAAAAGTATTACACATAGTTAGTCAAAATAGGAAATAAAAATGTTGTGAATGATTTGAGGACTGGAACTTGAAAAGTGCACCAAAGAGTCCGCGTAGACTTTTTAGGTTAAGTGCACAGAAACGATTAAGGAGGCTAATAGGATGGTCATGTGTGCGCCACACATCATGCTAAACAAGTCAAGGGAGGCTATGTTCAAGCAAAGCAGCCATACCACATGCACTTCAGAAGAGGTCATCCACCTGAAGCTTGGCATGTTCAGGCCCAGCCAGTACTTGGATGGGAGACTAAACAGGAAAAAACCTGGGTTGCTGCTAGAAGTGGTGTTGGTAAGGTCAGCAAGGGGCACTTATCCTATGGTCTAAATGTGGACCCCAATGCCCCAGTGCAGTGACCAGAAGACTGTGCTGTAAAAATGGTGCCCTCCTTTGGATGAAATGTAAAACTGAGCTCCTGATTCTCTATGGTCATAAGAGATTCCTGGGCATCCTTCGTAAAGAGTAGGGTTGTATCTCAATGTGCTGGCTAAATCATCCCCCCAGTTTGCCATTTCACACCCTAATAGCTAATGTGTGGGAAGCACACTACCGCAAAATGGCTACCATCACATCTACCAGGTGGATGCTGCACAGTAGTGGTGAAGTGGCTCCCCACTCACTGTGTAAAGCACTTTGAGTATCCTAAAAAGTGCTATATAAAATGTAATGAATGAAGAAAATATATTGAGGCCGCAACCCTGTCACAACCTGGCATTTTGACCAATTTGACTAGAATTTTTTTTTTTTGATAAATCACTGCGTTTCAAAAAAGACAAATGGAAACTATTACAATAATAAATTCCAAAACATAAATGTCAACAATTTCTAAGTATTCATCCCCAACGTTCAGCAAGTAGTCTTTTTGTGTAAGTCTCTATTATTTTTGCACACCACAATGGAGCAAAATTTTCCCATTTCTCCTTGCAAATTTTCTCAAGTTGCGCCAGGTTAGCTGTGGGGTGGCAGTGGACAGCACTAAAGGGTTAATAAATGTCACATACCTGCTCAGGCATATCAGGAAACCAGATGAAGGTCAAGTGAACAACAAAGATGTAATACACAAAATGTAGTGAAAGATGACTACAAGATGTGCTGTAAGCAAGATTGGACAGTTGTCACATACACAGAAATTTCAAGGATAATAGCTAAACATATACATATAATAATAAGAAAATAGTAAGAGACTTATTTTATATGTCATTTGGGTGTAGACCAACCAGAGTAAAGGTATGCACTGACTAACATGAATGTAAATTCAACAGTTTATAAAATGAACCTCAACCCTCCATTTCTTTGATTATTCTGACCATGCTGTAACAGACCGCTGTGATGACTGCGCCTTCATCCTAGTGCTGCATGAGTAATGAATGACGCAGATGGACAAGCTTTTTTCCTCTTTGATTACAGACTCAAAAAGGTTTTATCAGAAGTTTCTTTCTTTAATTAATTTATGATTTCTACCACCTGTTCAATATATTAAGGTCAGAATTTGATGGAGCAAATCAAGGACATCATTTTTCTTCATTTTAAGACACCCCATCATTGTTGTCTGGCCGTGTGCTTTTTGGTCATTGTCATCCCAAACTTAAGGTTTCTGGCAGAAGGCAGCAGGTTTTCCTCCAAGATCTGTTTGTATTGCGCAGCATTCTTCTTCCCATTTGTCTTGACCAGATTGCCAATCTCTGCAGTTGAAAAGCTTCTCCAGAACATGTTGTTGCTACCACCCTGTTTTATACTACAGGGAGGATAGTGTTACCTGGCTGATGTGCAGTGTTAGATTTACGTCATACATCCTACTTAAGTGTTCAAGCCAAGAAAGTTTCAAGGTTTTCTGCCACATCTTTGCAATATCTTCTAAGTGACATTTTGCATTTTTTTTATGAGTAAAAATGTTTTTTCAGTCAGGCTTTCTTCTTAGCCTCTCTTGCCTTTTTGTGCAAACCTTTTGAGATTGAACCATGAACATCCTCTCCAATCAGTTATTGGCATCATGTTAGCCCCTCTGACAGGTGCCATTCTTTTTCATCGACTATGTTTAGAGGGGTAGCCTGTGCTAAGAGATGTGGCTTTCATATTTTTTTTTCCCCCGGTTTTGTCTTTTTTCTCTTTCTTCATCACGTAAAGCACTTTGAGCTGCATAATTTGTATGAAAATGTGCTATATAAATAAATGTTGTTGTTGTATGATGGGTAGGTATGTTCGGTGCCTTTGAGATGGTCTTAGTCCCCTTCCCCATTATCTGTACCTCTCTTGAATTTTATCTCTGAATTATTATATGCTCTTTTGACTTCAAATTGTGAAAAATTATTTTAGAAAAATTATTTACTGAGTAATCTTTCATGTCACACACACACACACAAACAATATATATATTTACATATATGCAGTAGTGAGGTCTCACCTGCTGTATGGTGTACTGTTTTTCTCTCCGTATTGCAAAAAAGATAACAGAAGAGGCTGAATACTGGGCGGAGATGTAAAAGGAATGAGGAAACATTAAAAGGAGCTGAAACTTTTCACATAAAGCAAAGAGATTAAGAGGTGACATGACTGTGTTTAAAATGAAGAGGAATTAGTACAGTGCCTCCCAGATATTATTTTTTAATTAAATCTATAATAAGAATATGGAAACCAAGGTAAATTTTGCAAATATATTAAAAATGTTTTTTCTTCATACAAATGGCCATATACACTGTGTAATACAGGGTAGGACTTTAATCATGAGTTGATGTTATTTTGTAAAAATTAGGTGAAGAGGATTAGTAAGCTTGAGTGGCTTATTCAGTCCTAATATTCTAATGAAATAAAGGCTCATACTTTTTTTTCTTGGTCCAATGAAAGAAAGAATACAGAATGTTAGGACTTCAACAATAAAGTCTCTTTTCCATCTGCAGCCACATAAACCACAATGTGGTCTGCCTTATAAGTGAAACATCTTAATCCTTTAAGCTTTAAGGAATCAATTCATTTATCAGTGACCTAAAATCTCTGTAACAGTAAAGTCACATAGAGCCAGAAGCATTTTCTAGCAGTTGTTTGCAACCTTCTAACCAAATTGTATCAAATACCACTTCAAAAGTGCAATTCAGCCTTGATTCACCTTCTGCCACTAGGAGAAAGACAAGACCTGAATAACTTTATGGTGCAAAAATACATAACACTATTACTCATTTTAATTTTGCCATCATGATCAGGATAAAACAAGGCAGCGAAATTGTACTGAAAATATGAGAGGCTTAAGGCTCTTTTTTTTAAAGAAACTAGTCCCAATCTAGCCATGTCATTTTTAAAACTTCCAATTCCATCTAATTCTAAAGACCCATGCTTCTGAACCAAAACTTCCCATTTTTTTCCCCAATTGCCAACTCATATAGATTCCAAAAATCTCTGTTAACCAGAACCGATATCACACTACGTGACTTCTAGTCATGGGGTATGTTAGACTACTGTTGAATTCTGCTCTGTACTTGTAATATTACTATTGTATTGATGATTACTTGTGTTCTGTTCTGTGTATTGTATTGTATTGACCCTTCTTTTTGACATCCACTGCCTGCTCAACCTACCTGGAAAGGGGTATCTCTTTGAACTGCCCTTCCCAAGGTCTCTTCCATTTTTTTCCCCCTACAAGGATTTTTTTTGGGAGCTTTTTCTTTGTCTTCTTAGAGAGTCAAGGCTGGGGGGGCTGTCAAGAGGCCGGGCCTGTTAAAGCCCATTGTGGTACTTCTTGTGTGATTTTGGGCTATACAAGAAATAAATGATATTTTATTGTACTTGCTGACTGCAGTCACTGATGCTGTTGCCCGACCAAATAAATTTAAATGACTGAAAATGGCCGTCTATGTCACATTTATCAACTGAATTCTGACCTTCCAGCCCAGTCTTGCTCGCCCCTTTTTTGTGACAACCAATAACATGCTGCCTAACAGAGACCGCGCCGTACAAGGAATGTTAACAGCCATGGCAAGTTCAGCTGCAGACTCATCCCTTTTTTCTGTTCTGTTGTGGTACATAAAATATGAGGAGACAGCTGAGCTTTCCTTCTGTTTGTGAGGTCTAAAACACCTGCATTCCTTATTCCCTTCACTGTATTTTATGATTTTTACTTTGAGGGGTAAACATTTATTGCTCTTCAGCACTTACAACTAGAGGCAACAGCTCTGACTTTTTCTGAGTCTCAGTCTAGTTGGAGTGATTTACGGGGCATGTCATATTACATGAATGGAATCACCAGAGAAGCACCACAGACTGCCTCCAACTCACAAAGATAATGTAAATGAAGGCTACAACTTAAAATACATGATAAAGTTGCGTAAAATGACAATGTTTTTAAACTTAGGAATCCATTACCTATTACACAAAATAACATCCGATTCCAAATGACAAGTTTACATGCAGTAAAATCAAAGTGGCCGAATAACTGTCTATAGCAATCTGGAATGTTTTGAGCCTACAACTGTAATGTAAAATTAATATGACCAGTGGATCAATGCACTGGAACACCTTTCATTAATTTTCCACACTCACTTAGTCCAGTTCAGTGTCCCAGATGGCTGGAACCTATTAAGAAGAGGGGGGTATAATTTAAATATTATGTGGATTTACCTGTATTCCATTGTTGCAGTAATAATACACATGGCGATAGTATTAAACCAGTTTTTATTTAAATAATCACTAAGTCTCAAAATGTCAGCACAGCTGGAAGCTTGCTACAAAATCAAGAGATATAAAGCTGTCAACCATTGACTTATAATGCAGCGATTAGGGCTTCAGTAATGAATGACAATAAACAAAACAAGAAACAAAATACCATGTCAAAACCAGTCAAAAGAAGATCAAGACGAAGCTTGAAAACACGAAAAAGAAAGCAATAGCTCGATGATAACATAAAAAATGAATATTAAAAAAAAATGTCCCTCAAAAATGGCTTTTAATGAAAAAGGAAAAAGTCAAAATACTACCCGAGAAGATTTAAAACAAGCAGAGAATGCTCAAAGGAACTTACAAATTCTTGCAATAAAAGTTGAATTCTGTATTTGACCTCTTTTTCAATAATGCTCTAGGAATACAGAGCTTAGCTACAAATTATGCACATAGGGAATATTTACTATGCATAAAAACAAATTTCATTTGCACTTCCACCCACCTAAACTGTCGTAACAAAGAAAAAAGAGACAAAAGCATCAAACGAAAAAGCTGTGCGTGTAGGACGTCAGGGGCCTGTTGTAATACACTGCTTACGTCACCCAGTGCAGGCTAAACGAGCTATCATCAAGGTGTGACAGACAACACAGGAGTGAACGGCATCACAAGGAGCTTCAAGTCTGAAGGAAGAGATGATAAAGGTCATGTTTTGCATTTACAATTGCATCAGCAATAAACAAAAACAAATGCTGAATGTTTTTTAATTACCTAATATTTATTACTCATGTAGTTTACATGACTCATTAGTTTTTCATTTAATTCCACGTGCAATTTCTTCCTTCTTTCCAGTTACAACAATTGATACTAACACATTTTTTAATTTTCTCAGATTCAGTCTAAGGTTCTTTGGTTTTTGCAAAAGCATCATGTGCAGTGACATAACTTTTTCTAAGCTATTAGTATGCTACAAGAAACAATGTATCTTTCCTTATCTTCCTATTAGACAAGAGAATGTCAAAGAAGGTGGCATAATTCTACTCAAAATAATGCAAAAGGCTTAAGAGTTGTTTTTGAAAAGGAAACTACAATAGATACTCAAAGGTTAGGTAAAAGTGCCTTTGGAAGATTGACCACCTGACAGATAAGAATATTCAGGCCTACATTTCGTACTCTTTCTCAACAAAAGAAAGACACAACTTCCTCGTTCATTTCTTTTGGATAATCATAGGAAGCAACTACTGCAAACCCATATTGGCCACTAGGAAGCTGACATTTTGGACAAAAGTTTGGCTTGTCTTTCAAAAATAAAAGAGCCTGCAGGTATATCTTTTATTACATAATTATTTATTTAAAGATGTGCTCATCCAAAATATAAAAGTTCCTCCAGCACAAAGTCCTTGTAATTTTGTATTTACTGATGGAATGTAACTCAAGAAGCTGCCCCAGAATTTGAAGAATTTAGATAAAGATAAATTATCAATATGACAGCAGAAAGCTTAAAAATGAAGGATACAGTACAAGTTGAAATCTAGGATGCCATCTTTTTTATTGTTGAATCAGTATTTGAAATGCATATAAAAATATGCAAAAACAATTATTTAACAAACAAAAGAAAAAATATGGTGCAGCATTCTAAAGTCTGCTGCCCATGTTGACAACTGTCTGAAAACAGGTTTTAATGAATTAACCAAAAATAATGTCCTTTTATCACTATGAAGAAAATATATCTGGGGAATCCAAAATGTTTAATTTAAGAACACCTGTGAAAGGAACCAGACTGGCACAAATGCAAAATTGAAAGAATACTTACATTTTATACCAATGTTAATTAGTAGTGAAATTATGCTAAGAGCATTTTCACAAGGGGACAGTGTGCAGTTACTTTAATGATGAATGTTTTGATTTAATATGAAAGGTATACATTTCTAAGACTTAACTATTACAATTTTCAGGTAGTCAATGAATCCTAGACATATTTGCAAATAAAAATAAATGTTTCCAGATGCATCAATGGTCTAATTTTCAGGAAATTTGAAGCTGTACTATAGATTAAAACGCACATTTTGTGACTAGAAGTATGCTTAAAGGAAAGCATACATGGTGTGCAAAACTAACAAGTAAACACTTTGGCCAAAGATTTCCAGAGAAACTTTCCATATAAAGGGGTGGTCCATAATAACACCACATCAGCTTAAACCTATGTCAACCAAAATTTCTCTTGTTATGAAGAATCTGCATACTTTTATAAAGAAAAAAGGCACGCCTGGCAGGAGTACTGTGTTCATTTCAAAGAGAAGGTGAAAATAACAGCTACAACAGAAGAAAACAGCTACTTCGATTATTAAAAATTTAGGTCCAATTAAAGGAAAATGTGGAGTCCAGCTTTTCTTGTGGTATGTCTTAAACAAAGAGGCATCTTTTCAGACATTTAGTATCAAAAACTTCACATTGATACAAATGGTAAAGTGAATTATGTTGAAACTTCCATATACTGGATAAGTTATTTTCCTTTTTATTTTACATCAATAAATGGTATCAACATCCTTCTAATGTGGGCCTATTTTCATGTTAAAAGTAAATTAGAACAGGGGCTCATAGAATTAAAAGGGATGAGAAGAAGAAGAAAACCAAAGCAGAACCAGAGGGAAGTAAAAACACGGAAAGCTCACGACTGCAAGCTTTATACAGTATCTTATTACTAAAACTGGCTAGACAGTTAAAATAGCCATCCATAAACCAACCCCTCAGAAAATAATGTAGCCACAGATCAGATTTTGATGTAATACTTAATAGTTTCCATCTGCTTATTTTGGTCAGCTACATATATGAAAAGTAAAATCATTCCAATCCCAGGTTTACTCTGAATATTCAGCATGAACATTTATTCTTGATGAGTGAGTGGTCATCCAAGTGAGTGGATAAAACTGTTGCCCTTTTCAGAATAAAACAGAAGGAATGGCCCATGTACACTTGTGAAATGCACCTTCGTCTTAAAAGTTGACAATCTTCCATTTAACAGTTTAAATTGAAAATCATCATTAAAAACCGAACACCCAGACACAGATTACAAAATGTTAAGTATACTGTGTATGTAGTATAAATCCGCGCATCCTTAAAGTGTGGATGCCATCCAAAAAAAATTTACAGAATTTGTACAAGCAGATTTAACTTCTATACACGAGTGTATTTTAAAATTGAAGTTTGAGTTTTATTGAGAAAAAGAGCAAAGGTGAAGTTACCTTCATCTTTGTTCTTTATTGATAACATAACAGTTAATGCTTCTGAAAATACCACTTATGCCTTTGTTATTCCGCTGAGATATACAGGACGTCGGAGAACAAATTTAACATTTCAGACATACTTTCTACCTCACTGAAGTGTATAAAGTAGCAATGACAGATTCCAATTTTCAAAAAGTTCCCAGGTTAAAGTCAGAATGAAAACAGATTAACACTGACCTAACTTTGCCACTTGTATATTGTGCTATCAGAACAAAATACAATAATGCTACAATACAAAGGGAAATGAGTGAAATGCAAATCTGTGTCTAGGGATTAAAATGTCTTTTGTTAGCCCAGATGGAAAATGGGATAATTAAATCCAAACAGAATGCTACCTTGCATTATCAGATCACCATTCAAAAAAAAAAAAAAAAATACAATGCAACCATTAGATTTAATTGTGCACCACTTTTCACTGGAATTGACTCATGCAATGTGTCATTGAAGTAAATTTTAAACTGAACCTATTCAGAATCAAGCTCCCCTAATCCCCTTATGCCTCCAGGTTAAAACACACATACATACACACACTCGATCTCGCTGAGGAGTGGAACTGAAAAAAAGATGTCCTCCAAAGTCAGTGCTGCATTTTCCACAGGTTGTAGAAGAACAGCAATGTTGCAGCTGCCAGGAGACGGGATGCAATTGGAGAGGGTAGAGATGTTCTTTTACACTGTCTCTTTTTTGACTGGTTCTCTCCACCTCAAGCCTTGAGCTCAATTCCCAATGACTTTATTCCTTGACACGGCCTCCATCTCCCTCACTCACAAACCTCTTGCGTCCTCTAATAGACAGGAGGGAGGGGGAGGGAGAGGGAGAGGGAGAGGGAGAGAGATAGAGAGAGAGATTACTTTAAAACAAAATGCAAAACTTCACCTTTGCTTTATTGATAAGCCACATTAATTTTCCAGCAGTACGAAAAGCATTTTAAACCCTTCAGGAACAGACTCAAAAATTTTTCTCTACAGCTAATTTCTTCCATGCCTCATCCAAACATTTTAACCCTGTAGTGAGCTGTCCAACAACATTGGCATCTTAGGGCAAACCTACTCACATGATACAAATACTGACCGATATTATAATTATATATTACATACTGGATACAATACCTGTATACTAATATGCACGTGCAGTGTACTGGTTATTTATTTATTGTTGCAATTTGCATTCTTCCAGTTAAATCCCCACCTACTCACATTTTCTTGTGTTTAATAAACCCTTTACTTTAATAAAGAACTTTGGTTTTGGCATTTTGTTCTGAGTGGTGTACCATATCATTGCTATATGCCATATATGTACATGGAAAGCATTGTGACCAGGATGAACTTCCAGCTTGTATTTTTTTTTTTTTTTTTTTTTTAAAACATTCCCATCCCTGAACATTTAGTCACTTTTCAAGTGAGATCATATGCAACAATTCCTGTCTTAGAAAGGAAAATGGTACAGATTGCAAGGAAAAACCATTGAGAGGCAGGCTCTGGACTACACTTGTGGTCGACCCCCATTACACACTGCAGTTTGCCTATCAGCCAAAGATTACAGTGCAGGAAACAATTATCTATCTGCTCCACAAGGGTTATTCTCACCTGGACAAAGCTGAGAGCACTGTTTTTTTTTTTTATTTCTCCAGTGCATTTAATATAATCAGGCCATCCCTGTTAATGGGTAAGCACAGAGATAAGGTTAAGGGACTTTCCATTGGGCAGACCGCAGTTTGTAAGACTCAAGGACTGTGTTTTTTAAAACAAAAGTAAGCAACAGTGGAGGACCAAAGGGAACAGTTCTGCCTCTTCTACTCTTCACTCTGTACACCTCTGACTACAAATAACAAAAGGTCATGTCATTTGCAAGAATTCACAAATGACACTGTACTTATGGGGTGTATTAGTAAGGGGGATGAAACAATAGTACAGTAAACCCTCGTTTATCGCAGTTAATCCGTTCCAGACTCTACCCTGATAAATTAATTTCCACGAAGTAGGATTCTTTATTTGTAAATCAAATATTTTCGCAGTTAGAGCATAGAAAACCTGTTTATGACCTTCTAAATACCTCTAGACATGAAATAACACCCTTTAGTCAAATGTGTAAAAACTGTGCTCCATGACAAGACAGAGATGCAAACATATCTTCCTCTTCAAAACAGAGAGAGAGAGAGAGAGAGAGAGAGAGAAGCAAACAATCAAAAAATCAATAGGGCTGTTCGGGCTTTTAAGTATGTGAAGCACCGCCAGACAAAGCAGCTGCAAGGAAGGGAGCAATGTGAAGGTAGTCTTTCAGCATTTTTTAGAGGAGCGTCCGTATCCTCTAGGCCAGTCTGCAAACAGCCCCACTGCTCACACCCACCTCCGTCAGGAGCAGAGAATGTCAGAGAGAGTGAGAAACACAGAGAAAAGCAAACAAATCAAAAATCAATACGTGGTGTTCGAGCTTTCAAGTATGCGAAGCACCGCAGGGTAAGCATATCGTATATCATTGAGGAGTTTTTTTTTAATACGTTATATGTGCTGTGATTGGGTAGCTTCTCAGCCATCCGCCAATGGTGTCCCTTGTATGAAATCAACTGGGCAAACCAACTGAGGAAGCATGTACTATAAATTAAAAGACCCATTGTCCGCAGAAATCCGCGAACCAGCGAAAAATCCGCGATATATAATTTAGATATGCTTACATTTAAAATTTGCGATGTAGTGAAGCCGCGAAAGTCGAAGCGCGATATAGCAAGGGATCACTGTATAGGATTCAGATGGAGAACTTTGTTTCTTGGTGCAAAGAAAATTATCTGAATCTTAACAGCAAAACCAATGAACCAGTTGTTGACTTTCACCATAGCAAAGAGCTTCTATGCCCGGTCACTAATTAGGGAATGAATATAGAGGTGGTGTCCTCCCAGAAGCACTTGCTTGTCCACCTTAGTGACATGTTGGACTGATCTCATAACACAGAGGAGCTATATAAGAAGAATCTGATCTACCCTTTCTTAGGAGACTATGTTCCTTTAATGTGGATAGTGACATACTTTACATCTTCTACAACTCTGTTATGGCCAGTGCAATTTTCTGTGGTGTGCTAAGCTGGGAACATTAATTCAAGAGAGGCCCACCAAATCAACAAACTAGTTAAAAGGACAGACTCAATTATGGGACACCCTCTGAACCCCTAAAGGTAGCAGCAAAAAGGAGAAATAAAACAAAACTGAATGCCACTAAAATACTGCTACTCATCCTCTCCAAGACAAACTAACACTGAGTACTTTCAACTCAGAAGAAGTATGTCAAGAAACACTACTGGGGCTTCTTTACACCAATAGCAATACGCCTGTATAATTCTTCACTGTGACCGCCAAGTCAAAACGTTTTGTTTCTTTTAAAATTTTCTTCCTTTTTGGGCATTACGGTGTATGTTCAGACCATTCTGTATGAGTATATGTATTTATTCATCTACTGTATCTATCTATCCATCAATTCTGTTAAACACCATATTTACCCCTGGGGATAAATTCTATCCATCTATAAAATATACACACACAGAGCATGTTGTGTTTACCTGTGTGTATGGGTGCAGGGTTTTCTTGGTATTATATTACTGCCATTGTGTAAATGCTAAAAACCTATGTACACTATGCACAAGAAACAATCAGATTTAACTCGAAATGTGTGGACAGGACAATTCAAACAAATCATTCAATTCAAATTAAACCTGGCACCTTTAAAAGTACTGTAAAATTATAGAAGTCTATCCAGAGCAAAACTCTTCTGATAGATATGGCTGTACATTGATGAGGATTACTATCCAAACATCAGCACGCTAGATGAAGAAGAGATTTTAACAATATATAAGGAACCTAATATGCTGAACACTTTTTTCCTTTACTACTAAATTTTAAGGCAATCTGTCCATTTTCTCGCCCTACACATTTAGAGATGCAATCAAAGTTGACCATTAATTTGATGTGGGGACAGGTGCTTGTGGCTTAACCCCCAACAGTGGCACCCTTAAAAGTTTTATAAAAATATGACAGCAACTAAAATAACAAGCAAGATCCTCACCTTGAAGGGCAAGTATCTCTGAGCTGTTTGGTTATAACTGCTTCCTGGAAACATAGGTCTACAAACTTCTCCAGTATAGTGTGGGCATGTGGTACATCAAGGTTAATGTCAGGCAGTTCGTCATAGACACGCTGGAAGCCCTTGAAAAAGACAGTATTTTCATATTATCACATGTTTAAATTTAAATAAAGACATTCTGTCATAAAAAATTAAATACAGCTTTTTGGTAAATGTATTTAAAGTTAGTAGCACATTTAAAGCTGAAAAAAAAAAAAACAGTCAGATAACTAAAACATAAAAAACCTTGGTATTCCACACTTAATGACTGTTAGACTACTACAAGTTTATAAAAAGCTAATACTTTCACAAAGCATATCACGTAGAAGGTTTGTTTTACTTTCATTAATTTTATAGGACTAGAATTCTAAACAGCCCACATTAATTTCTATTGTAGAATTACTTTTCTGAAATTAAAGGAATTTCTTAAATTTTATCTTGAGAATCCAATGATTTCCTGGTTAGAATGCAAGGTCATGTAGTACTAAATTAATTATTATAAAATGATTTACCTAAACATGACCAAAACCGGCTGCAATACCTCTACTGGTTTGGGGGCTGCTTTGTTGGGTATAGGCTTCAAATACAACATACTATTTCATTTTGATGTAGCTTTCAAACAATCTAGCAAGTGGATGTATTTCTCAGTTTTTTTAACTTAATAAAACATGATTTTTGTGGTGCTATTAAAAATGGCTTTAAAAGCATATGGGTGACATTACATTTGTCACCGATATATTTCTTACTTTAATTATAAGTAAAAATGTCTGATGCTTGCAGAGTGAATTATTACTATTTAACAAAAAGCACTACATTTAGAAGCCAAGAAAGTGTATAAAACATTTCTTACTCTGTTCATCTGGTCAAGTGTGATAAGGCCAGTCTTCCAAAACACCTGAAGTAGCTTAACCATCATTTGTATGGCTGTATCGCCACTGGATTCCAGTACCATCACCACAGCCTGGATTTAATTAAAAGAACCAATGAAATAAGCAATTATAGGGACACACATTAGCTCAAATGCATGGGTTCAAGGGTAGCAAGTCCAACTGGAAGATCAAAATGCAATGACAAAAGTCTAAATAGCATTTCAAGATCATGATATAGTCCTATTCTGTTCACCACATCCCCTCTATTACTGTTAGAATTCTTAAAAATATACATAAAATTTTAAAAGAACGATATGGACTAAGAGTTTCCATATGACTTTTGGAGGCAACTCTTTCGCCAAGCACAAGTACATGTTTATAATATGATAAAATTAAAACATAACTATACAAATGTGAGTGCCATGATGTCTGAACATGTTTCCTTTCACATCATGCTAGCA
This sequence comes from Polypterus bichir lapradei, assembly GCA_026402145.1. Taxonomy (NCBI): domain Eukaryota; kingdom Metazoa; phylum Chordata; class Cladistia; order Polypteriformes; family Polypteridae; genus Polypterus; species Polypterus bichir. Next base: position 67,332,910 of record JANRMT010062807.1, read on the forward strand.
CACTTACTCATTTAGTTCAAAGCTTGTCAATTATATATAACTCCAAAATAACATCAAGTGGAGTTTTAAAGGTCTCTACTGATTCTTCTCTGCCATGCTACTTGGTAATTCATTCCATGTGCCTTTTGTTCTCTGTGTGAAGAAAAAACTTTAATGTTTGTGCACAATTTATTCTAAAAGAGTTTCCATCTCTATCTCCATGTTCTTTTTGAAGAGCTCATTTTTAAGTAACAGCCTGCACCCGCTGTACTAAATCCTTTCATAATTTAGAAAAACTTAAATCCTGTCACCATTTAGTCTCTCTTTGTTCCCTTCAATCTTTCCTTATAATTAATACCTCGCAGTCCTGAAATTGGCCTAGTTGCTCTTCTCTGGACTTTCTCCTAGAGTTGCTGTTCTGTTTGCAGAATGCAGACCAAAACTGCGTATAGCACTTCATGTGAAGCCTCACCATTTCATTATATAGCTTAAACATAACCTCCTTTGACTTCTACTCTGTACATCATGCTATAAAACCTAAGCCTTCTTAATAACTTCAGTACACTGTCTGGATTAGGGAATCCATTGCCGGAAATTTTTCATTCCCAGGAATGAAACTGCTGTAATTCCTGGGAAACCGAGAACAGCCAAGCTTGCATATATAGTGTGTAAAAGTGTAAAAACTGATCAAGAAATAACAGAGTTATAGCTGAAAATAATTAAGTGGCACGGTTTTTTGGCCCACGGTGTAGTGTTTTGCCAATTAATTCAGTCAACAACAGACCAGCAGTAGTCAGTCTCCCGGCTCCGACTACGACTGAGCACAGTGGACTGGGAGGAGTCTGCACTCTGCAGCTCACGAATGTCAGGACGGGGCAGACTTCATTGACGTCTATCAGACAACAGCTTTGAACAGCAACTTGAAATTGCAATGCGTCAGTCTGTTGCATCCGCATTGTCTGTGCCAAGAAACTTGCCATCACAGAATGATGACAAGAAACTGTCTGCATCAGTAAAAGCTATAATGGCGGTGTTTCAGAGAAACAGCAAGTGCGGACGTTGTTTAGAACAAGTGTATCAGTATCTGATGACTGTGCTGCCTACTTCAGTGGAGGCACAGCGCGCTTTCTCAGCAGCTGGCTTACTCTACATGAATGTGCACTCTCGCCTGGACGACTGCACGCTGGACACGTTGTGCTTTCTGTGCTCTTATTACCGCAACTAACTAGATACATGTACTTATATGACAGCATGAACTGCTTGTAGATAAGGTTAGTCTTTTATTGGTGTCAACATATTGCAATAGTTTTATTAAAAATAAGTGTTGGTCGTTCTAAAACCGTTCACATGTGAGATGCCTGTGCACCGTGTCATTCCCGGGCGCCTGGGAATGACATGCGGGATTCCCGTATTCCCGGGAATGGATAAAACCGTCCGGGAATGGATTCCCTAGTCTGGATGTAGACAAGACAAATCCACTTCAAATATTAAGTCTTAAGTAAATTTAAATAATGTAGTTTTACTTCCTACGTGTAGCACATTAACATTTACTTACACTAAATTTCTTCTGCCACACTTCTGCTCAAGTCTTTAAGTTTTCCAAGTCCCTCTGTAATAAGTCGATTGATTCTAGATTATCTATTATTCCACCTATATTTATCTTCCTATTAATCGCACTATAATACTTTGCTTCATGTATTTGGGACAATCTTGCATTCATCTACACATTACAACCTGCATTAACACTTCATTTAGCCTGATAAATAACCTTTTAATATGGGCCCTTACCAAAAGCCTTCTGAAAAAATCATGATGACTAAGATCACATGCATCAGCCTAATCCTATTATTTTGTTTGTTCCACATAGAATTCTGGTGTATAACTAAATTACCACCTCCGCCATCTGAACCAATGCAGACTCTCAGTAACGCACCTGTTCCTACCAAGTGATGCTTAATCTTTTCCTTAAAAACTCATTCCATTACATTTAAATGTGATGCACGTTAAGCCTACTAGTTTATAACCTCTTGGATCTACACAATCACCCTTTTTATGTAGTGTGATATTTGCTATTTTACAGTCCATAGAAATTTCCCCAATGTGTAGTAACTTTCAAAAACTATATTTTAAGGTTTTACATATGCACTCACTAACCACCTTTTGCACTCAAGGATAAATATTACTTGATCCTAGCAATTTATGTTACTACATCCTTTCTAATTCAAGTACCACATCTTCCTGTACCATTTCCAAACCATTAAGTACCTCTATGGCAGTCCTTTTACTGCTAGGAAGTTGTTCACTTCTTTATATGTTTAAAACTTAAGAAAAATGAAAGTTTAGAACATTTGTTATTTCAGTTTGTTTATATTTTAACTTGTCCTTAGTGTTCCTGATTCACCTTCTCCTTAACCCTTTGTTTAATACTAAAAATGCTGAAAAAAATCTCTCTGTCATCTTTTGCTGCAATATTTCTAACTGCCTTTTAGTTGCCGTAATATCATTGTTAATGGTTGTTCTCATATGCCATATATTATATATATATATATATATATATATATATATATATATATACACACACACACACATATATACACACCAGAGTTATACACCTTACACAGAATTTTGGAGTAAGCTCGTTCTGAATTAGATGTGAAATGTTTTTAAACTTGTCCCACTACTCCTCCACTGTCTCTACATTTAAAAAGATTACATCACTAATAGATTTTGCTTAATCTTCTCAAAATCTGCCCTACCAAAGGTAAACTAAACATTCAGCTTTAGTTTCCGCATATGCACTCTGTCAAAAACACCATGAAATTATATTATAGCCACTTGACCCTAATGGTTCAATCACCATCACCTATTCTGGTAATTACAAAAACACAAACATGAGAACAGGTTTCCCCTCTTGTTTATAAAAAACAGTTGTTGATTAATGTTTTTGTATTTTTCCAAGTCTGATAAGTAAATCTGAAACACTCCTCTAATCCTAAACAACAAATATGGTATTTAAACCAGAGTAAACACACAATAATAAGCAAATGCAATTACTTTTCAGGTAGTATCCCAAATTTTACCTCATAGACAAGCTCATGATGAAAGTGCGGAACTTCAAGGTCTCGCAGACAACGCTCTGCTTCTGATACATCACCAGATACCAGGTACTCTTTCAGCAACAGATTCATCTGAAACAGGTAAATGAAGCATTTTGCAAATTTTACAGGTGTATATTACTAGAGTTGTATAGTAAAGTGAAACTGTTCTGAAAAGAATAAACACAACTATGAAATCAAAAAATCCAAATCTGAGGACTGGTAAAGGTATTCAGAAGGCATGACACTGTAGTTTTACAGCAAAACTCCATACTATACAAGAATAACATTAATAATCACAAGGCTTTCTCCCTTAAACCAAAATGTTCAGAAATGTTTTAAGTAGCAATGTTTTAAGTGGCTATTCAAATGATGGGTAGTGAATAATGATTAGTCAACTGAAATGAATAAGGCTCTATATGGAGGCTCTGTACCCAGTGAAGTAATGCATAAATTTGTGATGTGTCAGAAGTCCTTTTTACACAGGTATGCTATCCCAAAATGTAACTATCATTGGCCGTTTCAGAGCCACATATAATATCTCTATATATAATCTTCATTTGGATCTTGATCTTTGTTTGTCCACGAATGAATTAGAAGAAGCACTAGATGGCAGTAGAGAGACAGCTAAAACATAGGCATTGCATTAAGAATCTCCTCCAGGATTATACTACTGAAGACTGAAGTACTCGTGTCACACCTCAAAACACAGACATTCAAACTAAACAAATTGCTGTGCTTTAAATTAACTAAAGAGATCTTCATTTAGATCTTGACCTTTGTTTGTCCGCGAATTCCACGCATGCGTAGACCACCTTCCAGTTTAGTACGTTGTTGTTACTCACGGATGTCAACAATGTGCCGGAATAACGAAAGGGGTGGTGGACAGTGTTACGCTGGTTAGCTCCTGAGGCCTGGTTAGAGAATGAGATTGCCGACGATAAAAGGTATGTGCCTACGTAACATATGAATGAAAGAAAGACAGTGGGTAAAATGAATGACAATGTAACAGCATGTTCTGGAAATTATTATTGTTACGTTGTAACCGGCGAGGGCTGCGCATCTCACAGTTGTACCGTGCCTTGCTCACATGTCAGTGAAGTGATCCCTATTTATGCTTTAAAGAGCCTGGATACCTATGTGTCCCCCTTTTATAACTATTGCTCCGTTTATATTGCCTTACTCTTTGGACTGCCACAAAGCAACCTGCGAGACTGGAGAAAGGTTGAGAAGACATCGTGAGAGGAAACGAGAATGTCGTGAAAACGAGACGGACTGTGAACGGACAGAAGTGCTCCTATACCACCACATAATTACTATTCGGACAGTGATTCCGAGTAGGCCGTTCCTATCGAATCAATGTCCAAGGATTTTTTTTTGTAATTTTGTTTCCCTTATAAAAAATCATAATGTTGTGCGACGAAGGGCCCAGTTCACGACTGGCAGCCACGTTTAAACAGGGAGCCCTTCACAGACAACTTTAACACACGCAACGTAGTTGGGCGCACATGGCTAGTATATAACTGCTCATCAAATTATGAATAAGTATACAGAAGATCTCAGATTAATATATCTTGATCTCCACAGAATATTTTTGCAAAAATAAATAAATAAAACGTATGTTAAAGGCTAGGAGAGCTGGGATACATTTTTAAAATGCCTTTGTTACTGTTATGTCAACATTTCAAGTACATTCTGTATGTTAATAGACAACACTTTAAGCAACGTGCTGCTGCCCTGAGAAATACATTTTATCATTATAATACAGGGTGGGCCATTTATATGGATACACCTTAATAAAATGGGAATGGTTGGTGATATTAACTTCCTGTTTGTGGCACATTAGTATATGTGAGGGGGGAAACTTTTCAAGATGGGTGGTGACCATGGTGGCCATTTTGAAGT